>JAZBGX010001349.1:8700-19075 GCA_037414775.1 Zonitis immaculata
TTTCCTTGTATCAGACGATTTTATGGATAATTCCGATAGTCGTCGCGGTATGCAATGCTGGTATAAACAACCAGATGTTGGTAGTGCAGCTGTAAACGATACATTATTATTAATGAATGGTATCTATACAATATTAAAGAAACATTTCTCGAATCATCAATGTTATGTACCAACAATGGAATTATTCCATGATATAACAATGAAAACAGTAATGGGTCAATCATTGGATTCATTTTCATTGAAAGATGGCAAACCGAATTTCGAATTTTTCACAATGAATAAATATAATTCAATTGTTAAATATAAAACAGCATATTATACATTTACATTACCAATGGCATTAGCTATGTATTTAGCAAATTTATATGATCCAGAAATGCATCGACAAGCCAAAACAATATTAATGGAAATGGGTTTATTCTTTCAAATACAAGATGATTTCTTAGATTGTTTCGGTGATCCAAATAAAACTGGTAAAAATTGTAATGATATACGTGAAGGTAAATGTACATGGTTGGCTGTTGTTGCATTACAACGTGCCAATCCACAACAACGTAAATTAATGGAAGATCATTATGGTAAACCGGATCCGGAAGCTGTTGATATTATCAAGAATTTATATGAAGAATTAAGTTTACCAAATACTTATGCAGTTTATGAAGAGGAAAGTTTCAATATTATACGTACGCATATACAACAAATATCTAAAGGACTACCTCATAATCTATTCTTCAAAATGATGGAGAGAATTTATAAGAGGGACTGTTAATTATTTAAATTTTATTTATATATAAACTTTGTTTTGTTTTTTTACTCGTTGATAATTTTGATTATTGTTTGCAAGAGAATACTTTTGATTTGATATAAATAATTAATAGAAATAGTTGCTTATGGGTGGTTTTCTCTAATTATAGAAGAAAATAAATTTATCCTTAATTTCTAATTGTAATCAAACTTCATATTGCTAGAATTAGTTTTCTTTTTTTGTTTTTTTGTACGGATTTATTTAGATATTAATTTAGTAATTATAGGAAGTATAATCTTGCAAACGATTTATATTGTGGTGTGATAAAAATGATATGAAATACATATATATGTTATACATTGATCTGTTTATACAGATAATATGATGTCTTCTATCATTATGTTAGTGATATAGAAAATACTGTAAACGATTACTTAAAAAAAATATATATATAAAATTTTCTAAATTAAATCAGTATCCTCTCAGCAATTTCTCAAAATAGTGATTACCGATATGATTTTATACAATTTTCAGTTGTGAGCATTACAATGCACAGGTAAGATTTTCTCGAATAGGAATCATAAACATCGTTCATTGTAAAATAAATTCTTGAATATTATTTGGAAACAATTTCAAAATAAATATTAAGCAAGATCCCTCCTAAATTAAACGTAAATACTTATTTTATCACTTAATTTAAATAGCCTCGATTATAGATAAATTCTATGCAAATATTATGTTCAATTACATCATAGTTATTGATAATATGAGGTCAAAGAATGAAGAATTGGCAATTTACAAATAGTATTTGTCAAAACATAAGCTAAGTAGTAAATAAAAACAAATTCGATATAAATATCCGTATTTACTGGGTGATTATAATTTTTTTAATTGATTTAATTGAAAATAAAACGTCGTCTAAAAGGCAAGAAAGCTGCAGGAGCAAAATAATCGGGAAATCATAAAAATACCTAGCATGAAAAAATAACAAAGAATGTTTTGTCAGTTCCTGTAAAGTTCATGCAAACGTCGAGTACCATTAATCGTTCCTTACTCAATCTTTCCTCGTTGCATTTTTTCGTTTGTTAGAGTCCCAGATTCATTCAGCATCAGTTTAAAAAACAATTCAAACTCATCCGAAGGAGCGAGAGCTGAAATTTGATTTTTCCAGGTCTGATTTATATCTAGATCCACAGAATTCGACTCACCACAAATTTGTCTGTAAACCATAGAATGTCGGTTCTTGAAACTATCAATCCGCCGAGTACAAGCGATAAAATCTGGTGATTCCTATAAGGAATTCGCAACTTGCAGGACTTTTTCCTTGTACATATGATGGAGGCACTTGCCGGAATGTTAGAGCTCCAGGAGTAGATTAACCACTTTTTTGGAATAGTTTCTAGCTTATTTATGAATCTCTTGAGGATCTCCTTTCGAAAAACATTTTCTTTGCAAGCCGCATCTCAAAACCAAACCTCAACAAGTAAGACTTATTTGAAAATGTTAACAAAGACTGGAGGTTGCAAAGATAAAATCAAAATTTAATCGCGAAGGACTCGCAGGGCTCCGCAAAAAAAATTGGTGGTCTTTAGAGTTTAGAGAATTCTCTTTTATGGATTGGTTGACCTGTTTAACACTAAACAAATATATCAGTGGCGACATCTATGAATAATTTGGCAAAGATCCTGTTTTTACCACTTGACAGTAATGGCGGACATCAATCGGACAATAACATACATTTTTGGGCAATTACGTCTTTATTTTGTATAACAGAAGATTAGTTAGGTAGTGCTACATATGTTCCATGCAAAAAATTGTGTATTTATCATAATAATTTTTGAATAATTGGTTCGATTAATTTGTGCATTTATTGATAGTTTTTTAAATTTTCCATTCATTATTATTTTCTTATTTGAGAAGATAAGGTGTTTATATTCGTATTAATTTTGTATGAGTCTATAATTATTATTGAGATTATTTTAGACTATAGAAAAAACAAAACAACCAGCATTCTTTATAGTTTTAGTTAATGCAGTGATGATAAAAACTTTTCTGATAAAAAACGTGAGATAGCTATGGCGAACTTGAATTTTACAAGAAATATCGGTGGTAGCAGTCTAGGTAGATCGAGTGTTAGTTTTGGTAGCAATTCAATGTCTGGTCATGTTACACCAGTATTTGGCCAACGAACACCATCAGATAGACGAGGCATTCCGAATATCGGGTACGTTTCATAAAATTAAACAAATGTAACTAATATAATTAGCAATGTTTAATGAATTTATTTATTTTTAGGAATAGCAATCAATTGGGTAATATGAATACATTGGGAAGTTATAGTTCATTCAATTCAGTATTTGGTACAAGTGATACAAATACACCATCATTATTGGATTTAAGTGAATTTCCATCATTAACAAATCGTAATTCAAATGATAATGTACCACAACCAAGTCCAATGCCTGGTAGTAAACCATATGTTGGTATGGTTAAACAACCAACATCTGAATCAAGTGAATTTACAATGTCATCAGAAGATTTCCCAGCATTACCTGGTACACAAAATCGTGATGGTTTATCACCTGGTGGTACAACACAAACATCAACACAATCATCAACAACTGGTACATTAAATGATAAAACTAATACGAATAATATTGGTGATGGTACTTTAAATTCAAGAGATAAGGATAAGAATAATGCCAAAACAGGTATTGAGTTGTTGTGTGTTTTTTTGGAAAAAACATGATTACGTTAGTTTGTTATCAGTTATCTTTTGCGGTCGTTTAGAAAAAAAATATATCAAAATTAGTTAGTGCTAAAATTTATTTGACAAACTATTGGACAAAATAATCATTTTCCATTAAATTTTAAATTTTGATTACGTCAAAAAAGTATTTTCTTATTTATGGCAAATAATGAAATTGTTCGATGTTCGATATCGATCGATTTTAACGATACAAATAATTGTGGACTGTTTTTTTTCTTCTTCTGTTGATACGATTATTAATTATTAATTGTTTTGTAGGTATTCAGACATCACCTGATGGTCGTGTTACAAACATACCAGGCAGTATGGTTAATGATCAATTTGGTATTGTTGGTTTATTAACGTTTATTAGAGCAGCTGAAACAGATCCAAATTTAGTATCATTGGCATTAGGACAAGATTTAACTGCACTTGGTTTGAATCTTAATTCCCCTGATAATTTATATCCAACATTTGGTGGTCCATGGGCGGAATATCCATTAAGGCCACAAGATATAGAATTCCATGTTCCTCCTGAATATCTCATCAATCATTCCATCCGGTATATACATTCAAATTTATCGAGAGAATAAAAATATATAATTGTTTGTTTCTGCTTCTGTAATTTAAGGGATAAATTGGCGTCGATGAAATTGAGTCGATATAAAGATGATCTTTTATTCTTTATGTTCTATAATAGTGTTGGTGATGTGCTTCAAATAGCTGCTGCTAGTGAATTGTGCGTAATTTAAAGATTATTTATTGATATTTCTGATTTTTTTTTTAATCGATAATTTTAGGTATAGTAGAGAATGGCGTTATCATACGGAAGAAAAAGTTTGGATAACTCAAGTACCGGGTATGATATTATCAGAGAAAACTTCCACCTATGAACGGGGTACATATTATTTTTTTGATGCACAAAATTGGCGAAAAGTAGCCAAAGAATTCCATTTGGATTATAGTAAATTAGAAGGACGACCTGTTATATCTCCCAATTTACATAACACATCGTGAAACATCTGAAAATAACAAAACAAAAAATATGTTTGTTTTTTTATTAATGAGAAGATTATCAAATTAATTTAAAACAATCTCCATGACTTCTCGCCCTACTATGAATAAATGAAAAGTGTATACACTATATAATAGTTTTGTTAGATTTTAAGATTAATTGTGTCATTTCGAATAAATGAGTGATTTTTTTGTAGTTGTTTTTTTTGTTCTTTAAAAAAAAAAGAATCGTAGTCACTCATTTATTTGGAAAAAATTCGGTAAGTATTAATTTTTGTGGAAAGGAAATTTTTCAAAAAATTATATAACTATACAGTTTTCATTTTATTTGTAAATTTACTGTACAATAATAAAAAAATACTATAATTATAATACAATTGTTTCTTTTGTCGTCAAAACTAGTTCTCAGATAAATCTTATACATGCAATTTTAGATTCGATTCTCATGATTAATTACTCCCTGTTCAATTATTTTTAATAGCTATATAAATGAAAAAAATTGGGCCTTATTCACAACTGCCTGTAATCAATTATAATAATCGTTCATTCATTATAAATCAATTTTTCAAAATTGTGCAAATTTTAACGCTTATTATTTAAAATTAGTTCCAAATTTCATCACGTGCGCTATGGAAATTGCCGCAAAGTTCGCCATATTTATTCCAACACTACCGGGAGATTCAAAATAACAGCCGTCAAGATAATAATAATTTTGAAAATCTTGTTCGTTTTATTAACAAATTATTAAAATTGAGTTTAAATAATTGAATTTTATCTATAAATTCATTAAATAAAGTTGTTTTTTAATTTATTGAATTCTACCTTTACACTTTGTAACCAATCACAATTATTGATGATGGCGATATCCGATAGTTTGGTCTCTTTCTTTCGAATTTTGATTGGTTGATATCTAGGTTATTCCAAAATAGTGGCGTTATCTATCCGATTTTTTCTGTTTAGGAACGGCGCTGTACACCTGTCATGTTTTTCAAATGTGTGTGTGTGTGTTTGGGGGAAAATTGTCAGCAGTACGCTCGATCATTAATCATTGATTAAAACGTTTCGGGACAAGTACGGTTTATCAATCGGGAAAACTCACCTTTTGAATTAAAAAAAAAAGGGAAATAACTAAATAATAAATAATTATAGATTCGTAACATAATATTAGTTGGAAAAACCGGATAAAGATGCAGTGAAATTTGTGAAAGGTAGAATTTAAATTTCGTTTGTGGAATTGCAGGAAACAGAGTCCTGGCTTGAGAATTTAGGACGAGTGACTGGAAAATAGACCTGATTTCAGCCAGGATTTGTGCATGTGTATGTGTAAGCTACTGCCACCATTTTAACTTGAAGGGCTTGCCTTATCACAACACAAAAAATAATTGGAAAAAAATTAAATAAATCTAGTGAATGGTGCTTATATAATTGAATTGAAATTTATTTAATTTGAAATAAATTTAGGATATTCCAGTAAGATAATCAACCAGTAGTCTTTTTTTTTTCGAAAATATAAATGGAAGCGGCTGTGTAATTGAATTCTAGGTTAACTTTATAATTTCACACAAAAAAAAATATCAATAATAATTTTTTGACATTCATTAAATTTGTCGTGTTGTCAATCAAATCAAAATATCGGAAACAAATTAATTAATTGCTTTTTTTTATATAAATAAACAAAAAAATATCATTTTGCATTTTAGAAAATTGAAAATTGTTGAATTTTTTCTGGTGAGATATAATGAGTCGAAGCCAGGGACAACAACGTACTATACAAGTTCCAGATGATTTACGTGAAATCCTATTGGAATTCACAATCAGCTATTTATTGGAACAACCAGGTGATGTTGTTACATATGCAGCTGATTATTTCACACGATTAAAAGAAACACGTACACAAATATTACGATTGGGCGAAGCGTCTGAAGCTACCTCATCACCAGAAGGATCCACTTTATCCAACGAGGACGGTAAATAGCACAACTTTTTCTTTTTTGTATCCTACAAGCTCCAACTATTAATAATTACTATATAAGTTTCTTTTTGTTCGGTCAATTGATTAATAGTCGTTAATGTTGTCCAATTATTATTCCAGAAAGGATTTTTTTTTATTTACGTGGCTTTTACAATGTTCTTATCTTTGTTTGAATAATTAATGTAATTTATAAGTAATGTTGTAAATTTTACTAGAATTGTTTGATAGCAAAAAAACAACATTTATTTTATATATATAACTAATTTTTACACACTTCCTTTCAATTAATCATCAGGACATATTTACGCCCATATTATTCAAATAAAACGACCACATTATATATATTTTGTTTATTTCATTCAGTCAAATAAATTGAAACTATTAATTATTTTAATTATACAGCATGTTATTTCATTGTTGTATCCTTGGATCTTGGATGGAAAGTTTCATATAAGAAACGTTATCAATAATTTCTAATTGATCCATCGGTAACGTTAATAGAAATGATAATTTTTATATAAATATTATCGACTTCCATTTAATTAAGTCTACTAATTAATTGATTATGTAACTTACACAATCAGATAGTGGAAACAATTTCACTACCGATTGAATAATTTTGAATAGGCCAATGACTTTTTTATCGCTTCTTTCGCCGATTCACATAACCAACCACTATACTCGATATATTTTAGATAAAAACTTAACAATATAGAGTTATTGTTTTACCAAAAAAAAAAAATTATTGTTAACAATACATGAATTTTGTATATTGCAAGATTTTCTCTCGTATATATTGATTTGTATGTTATTAGATTAGTTATCATAAAGGATCTCTTCAAAATATATGAATTTTTTTCTATAAAGCAATCTAATTTCCAACTATATAGGATTTATTGATTTTATTTGGTGAATTTTTAGCAAAATACATTACTCGTTTCAATAATATACAGGGTCGTCCAAGTTTTACCGCCACCCCCAAAAACCACCCTTATTCACATTGGTAAAATTTTTAAATTTGCACATATATCAGTGAGCTGCATTTTTTTCCTAAATAATAAAATATCGGATTAATAACGAAATAATAATGGAATGAGGACCAATTTTCAAATTTTTTGGTACCAATTGATGATTTGTTGAGCTTTAATGACAATTTTACAAAAATAGATTCACTCAAAATTGGTTTGTAATTAAAAAACTACGTTCTATACAAAGATATGGTAAAAAATTCCAAAAATCCATTCAAAACTATAGATCTAATTGTTGTGTAATTGAATGAAATTTAATTATAAATTAGAGTAATCTGTAGTGTATTTGTGTTTCTTTAATACTTCTTACGATTATCAATAAGGGTGATTTTGGGGGTGGCGGTAAAACTTGGACGACTCTGTACAAGGTGGCGGCTACAAAACTGGAATATCGGGAATTTAATGCAACTATAGGAAATGATCGAGACTTTATTAAAACTATCTCAATTATATAAATAAAATGTCCAAATCATTGGAAAAATAGGATGAAATTTATCGGAAAAAAAAACGGGGACTTATCAGGGAAATCTATGATTATTTATTTTTGACAATCCTGCTCATAATAATTTTATTCTATTATTTCTTATAAAATCAATTTTCTATATAGAAAACTTGTGTGTCGTGTATTTTCCCATTTTCTTTGACATTAATCGAAATTATTGGTATTGTAGATGCTTTGACCTTTTTTTTTTTTGCTAAAAAAAGAAAATTGATTCTGTTCCCATTTATATAATATAATAAATTGTTGTAAATAATTTATAATAACTTATTATTCTTATTATAATATATCTGATTATGAGAGAATTTTGAAAAAATGCCAAATTGCTATCTAAAATTACGAAAATAAATTATAATAGTTATTTCTAGGATCATCCATATAGAAATTTAATTTAAATAAAATAACCCAACTACTATACGGATTATTAATAATTAAAAGTAAACTGTAATTACACTGTTATTATATCGATTGTTTTTATAACCGTTTATTCTAATTATAGAAGTAAATATGGTTATTATAAAAGTACATATTATTTATTTATTAGAAATCATAGTACATATAGTCGTCCTAGAGTGACATAGAAACATAACTATACGGTAATTGCACCTGACTCGTATGGGGTCATATTGGGATTACTATACTATAATGTACGGGTGGACCGTCCTGGTCTGTAACTCTGGTTCTAGTAGAGATAAAAAGAATCCAAATTGTGATATCTTGAGAACATTTTGGCATTAAAGTGGTTTTTCTAAATTTTCAGGAAATGTGGAAAATATTATAAAGTATAAAATACAATTGAATTAATATTCTTATAAATTATATTGATTTTCCACATTTCTCGAAAAACTAAACAAACCATATTTGACGTCAAAATGTTGTCTAGTTATCACACTTTTGTAATCATCGAGTGTATTTTCTATTTCCTCTACTAGGGCCAGAGTTATAGACCGGAAAAGCCTGAAGCGGGCGCCATCCTGTATAACTAATATATATGTATAGGTGAATTTTATTGTTTTGTGTTCTCGTTTCATTATAATCGTGCTATTTTCTTAGAAAAAATATCGCATTTTTATAAATTGAAGTCAATTACGATTAATAAAAAAAAAAAAACAAGTTACCAATGGCCCACTTTCCCTTTGCTTATTTAGAATTATTTCTCTCTGATAATATCTTACAGTTATATGAATGTATTGCAAAAAATTGATGCTATTAAAAAAAAAAAATTGGAAAATTGCGTCAATTTTTCATTATATTATAAATTATTTACATTTCAATTCCATTTAATAGTCAGTTAGTTAAATAAAAGTGTATGTTAAATAATTGGCAAATATTTACATTTGGCTTAAGTTGTAAATTTGATCAATTGTTATTATATAGTTAATTTTTTTTTTTTGTATATCTATACCTACTTAAAGAAATTTTCTTTTCAAATGGAACGAATATTTATGTTGTTATCACCCACATTTACAGGAAATATTCAAATTGTCCCCATTAATAATATATATCAACTATTTTAATTCAATTATGTTCAGTAATTATTATAAATTCGAATGAATTCAAAAAAAAGGATATCCTTTTATTTTATTTGTTTTGTTTTGTGAATTTCTAGAGCCACCAATTGGTAGTTTTAATACACGTCGTAAATCTGTATTTGCTGAAACTTATAATCCAGAAGAAGATGAAGATGATGGTACAAAAGTTGTATTTCCAAAATCAGATGAACAACGTCAAAGTTTAGCTGAATCTGTTAAAAATATATTATTATTTCGTGCATTAGATTGTGATCAAATGCAAGATGTATTAGATGCAATGTTTGAACGTATTGTTAAAGCTGGTGAAACAGTTATAAAACAAGGTGATGATGGTGATAATTTCTATGTCATACAAAGGTATATAAATATACTATTTCTATTTTTAATTTTTTATTGATTTGTGGAAATGTTAATTAGGTTCTATTTTATTTAAAAAAAAACAAAACAAAACACAAACTTGAATCTATATAGACAAATTGAGTTGAATAGAAAATGGAATTTTGTGTTAATGATGTTTTTGAACATTTATTCGAGATATAAACTCAATTATTGTCGGTGAAATTTAGCTTGAAGGACTTGAACACAAATCTAACTCAATGTTATGATTCATAAATATTGAGTTATTGTAACAATTTACAATATAAATGTATGAATAAATCTGTATGACAATTTAATAACTTTATACAGTGTGTTTCACTCATATGAAACACCTAAATAAATAATTTCCTAATCTATACTGTAAAATATCGTTAAAATCAATATTTATTTATTTTGTAGAAATCTTTTTTGTAATCATAATTGGCCAGATCAATTCTACAATTGTTTTATGTAAATTA
>JAZBGX010001350.1:3957-19073 GCA_037414775.1 Zonitis immaculata
TGCAAAAACACCATTGCGATCAAGAAAAGGTGAAGGCCGTCGAATTGGTACAATGATCTTTGATTTGATTAAAAAAAAAATTTGCATATTGCGATTATAAACATGTATTGATTATAAATAACGGTTGATAATAAAAATATCCAAAATCTAATGCAATAGTTCAATGCTAATTTTGGAATTTCCATAGACTATAACAATTATTACGGTTAATTCCATTAAATTGATGATTAGTAAATAGTTCAGTAATTAGAACAGTTAAGTAAATATGTTGTTTTGAATAGTTCGTTTGTTTTTCAATTCTAAAACAAAGAAAGGAACCATTTTTGGTAGTATCAACGAATTATATTTACTGTAAATTACAAGAAAAAAAATAGTTGAGAATCGTTACGGTTGATCAAAATTTGATTCGATTATGGTGTACGAACCACAGGATTTACAAAAATGCGATTTTTTTTTAATGGGAAAAATTACGTTATACAGACTGTCCCACTGGCAAAGCCGTCGATCCAGTACGACAAAATGGGGTCGTTCCATTTAAAAAAATTTGATTTAAACCACATTTTCCAAAGTAATTTTCAACATTTTTTTCCTCCTAGATCCATATGAAAAATTATCAATCTAACGCATTAAATTTGTTAAACAACTCTTTATTTACAAGGAAACCTATTTAGTTACAAATTTTCACGTGAGGATGTAGGAGAAATTATCTAATATTTACAGTTCTGCAAACCCAATTTTTGACACAAACTGTTGAATATCAAGAATGGTAAGTCTTAGGTATAGAATATTGCAAACAAATTGGGACTCAAATTCATCAACAAATCCAACAATGCAATAATATATAGGGCATTCCATTTAAAATAAGCAAGTTAGTATCAGTTTCCGGTATAATCGGAAATGAGACCATCTTGAAAATATTTTAGCTGAACATGCCACACGGATATTGGTATATTCTCACAAATTTTCAGATTTTTACTATCAGTAGTTTTGCCGTACTGGATCGACGGCTATCCCGGTGGGACATTCTATATAAGAGGCGCACAACATCAACAGTTCATTCCTATTGATCAAAATATATGCCTATAATAGCTAAAATTGTTGATTTTAAATTGTCCTCAATTTTTTCCTAATGATTCACTATCTTGATAAGTAGGCGAAATTAATTTTATGCCTTAAAATTCTAATTAAATATAGAAAAGTTTCACAATTTAATCGTGTTGGTGGTTTTTTTCGTTTTCCATACATAATTTTAATAAATTTTCAATTATTAAAGAATTTGTTGTAAAATTTCCAGGAGAAAGCCATCTTTAACAACAACACCAACAATTTTGAGAAGAAAGAAAAGAGAAAACAAGACATTTGCAACATCTTGTTGTTGGTAATGGTGAGAAAAGAATCATCATCATCATCATCATAAAAATAATCATCTTAATTTGTGAAAATTTCCTTATATACACTAGTTTTTGAAGACATAGCACGTTCAATTACACAGCTAAGTGACCTAAGAAATATTATTACAGTTATAAAACAAGAAGATCGTGACTTAAATTTTGTGCATCTAATAATAAATGTTTAAAGTGTAAATTTTATTATTTTTGAGTTATGGATAAATAAATTAAAATTTAGAAAAAAGAACAGTATGACAGTTTCAATGGATAATAAAAAAACTTCATGGGATTCGAAGGTATGTATATAATTTTTCATTATAATCTAGAATAATATGTTTGAATCGCTCTAGAAAATCTTCGTCTTCTTTTATATTTTATATAAATTAAAATATGAATAATGAGATATTGTTTGTTGGCTTATGTATTATTCATACGACCTGTATAGTCGAAACTTTGATAATAACAAACAATAGATTCAAGAAGATTTTTATGAAACAATAAGGATACCAAAAAAAAAATTTGTTAGAATATTATTGTACCTACCTACTTAAAAACTAACAAATACAGCGTGTCCCAAAAAGTTCTTAACAAATGGAAAACTTTTAAATTTCTGATTTTACGAAAAAATGCTTCTCTTGATCAAAAGTCCTGCTTCCTTCAAAAAATATCATTGAAATCATAAATGTTGAGGAAGAATGTATAGGGTGGCCAAAAATTCTAGAAACATCCAAAACTGCTTCAACAGAGACTTACCCATAAAGTTAATTTCAGAACTTTTGTTCTGAAATTTTCTCATCGTATTTTTACCATGAAAAAATTACTCTTATGACTGGTGAGGCTTGCGTCTGTAAAGACTCCAATATGGACGCCATTTGGGTTTCGTAATAAGCATTTTTATAGCTTTATGCAACGCGTTTTTTAATTTTTTGATGTTGGTAGCCTCCTATGATATACTCACAAATCAAACGTCAAATCCAAAAAATACATTGATTTTGACGATTTTGACAATTTTTGTTTAGTTTACTCAACCAACTGCAAGATGGCTAACACTAAAGTTCCTAAATATAGAATCCCGATATCAGACCAATTTTCGATTTAAAAAGGGCAAAATAGAAAAAATAGTATGAGACACTTGTTTCATAAGGCCATTTGTCGTACTTGCACTCGTACGACACAATCATGCCTTATGAAACTAGTATCTTAATGTACTAATTTTAAACGCCGTATATTGCCGTCAGATTCCATTTTCTTTATGGAATTTTGTATTTTACGAAGCCTCACAGTCTCCAGAACAATTTCCTCGGGATATTTTACTCTAAAATTAACAGTAGGTGTATTTTTCTCTTGTAAGAGCAGTTTTAGTTTTTCTAAATTTCTGGCAATCCCGTACATTTTTGAAGGAAACAAGGAGCAAGACTTTTTATCAAGAGTGGTATTTCGTAAAATCAAAAATGAAAAAGTTTTTGGGACATACTGTATATTTCGTATTGCTTTTCTCTTCAACTATTATATATAGGTCTTCATTTTTATTGATCGAGACATTTTGGATTATCATAAACTTTAAAAAATAAACAAAAACTTACAAATGATGTCATTTGAATTGCGAATCTCGATTCGAATTGTCGAACTAGAGTGCTAGTTAGTTGGATTCCCTCAATTCATCTATTTGTATAAATTATGATGTCGAAATGAAAGGCGGTTTTAAAAAATTTCATCCAAAATTTGTTTTTATGAAAGTATATATCGTAAAAATTACTTTTTTCTGATTATTTTATTTTATTTTTTTAAGTGAAAGGTAAATTAATGCAAAGAAAGTGAACAATTTATTAAATGACGGAAGGGAGCAATTAAATATTGGATTGTCGGGAAAGTTCTGTCCTATAAAGAAAAATTTTGATTTAGTTTTAATAACGTTTTTTGACATTTTAATCAATAATATAGCATGAGAGTTCTCATCTTTGCACCCAAAACAACTGCAAAAGAAGTGAATTTTGAACTGATCGGAATAGATACTAATCCGATGGAGCTATGACAGGTGATTGAGAACTTTCCATGCGAACTCATTCAACTTTTGTTGCGTCACTCGAGCAGTATGTGGATGGAACACCTTTGTTTTTCTCTTGGCTAATACTGGCCGCTTTCCCATGATAAATGTATTTATTTTAACAAGTTGTTTGCTGGACCTCTTCTATCGCACCACAAACAGTGCAGCACTTATTCCGTTGTCGATGCTCCAACTTTGCAGTAATTGTTTTTAATATTCATTATATTTTCGTGAAGGATCTAAAAAGGAAAAAAACTCACACGATCCGATAAATTTCCTTCAGTCAAATTGTGCGGAACCCAATTACTCTGCTCTAAGACAAATCTAGTGGTTTGATGTGTGGTTTACTCTCCAACATTGACCACAATGTCTCATTATCGACATTTTTAATTTAATCATTGCATCAAGAATTCAACAATCACTGCTTAATACGACGATTAGAATTTCGTAAGAAAAAACAAGTATTTTCGTTATTTTGCTCAATATTTTCCAAAATCACAAAATTTGTGGTTTGTTTTTTTTCTCTAATACTAGACTAGGTTTACATAATTGCAGTTTTCACTGTTTATTATCGATGAAATTTTGGGCCTATTATATATTCCAAATTAAATGTACAACGTTGCGTACATCAGCAGAATTTGTGATGCGGCTGCCTTTTTTTTTATTGTAGCTACTTGTAAGCCTGTTTGTAACTAAACTAACTATAATTGGTTTACACGATCTTGAGTGACTTGTTTGTTTTGTGAACAAATGGCATTTAGCTAGAGGTTTATTGAATTAAAAAAAAAAATGGGCGTCACAAATTCTGCCGATGTAAGTAGCGATGTACATTTGAGTTTTGAAATGGATAATACTTGAATTTTTTGGAAATTATCTCCTATTGTTCAATTATTTTATTTGATTTCGTCAATACCTAATAAAATTATTATTGATTTAGTGATTTGATAAAAACCAACATTCTTCAGCCTTGATACTTGTAACGGCATTTTGTGTATATAGAAAACAAGGTTGTATAAATGCGACTGCGATAAAACCGTATAGATTTTTGAATAAATATTTGATTATAAATTCTGATAATTAAACGAAATTATTGTTAAATTAACAACAACTACACTCTTGTACAATTGTTATGTAAAAAATTATAATTAGAAATTCGAAATGTTTGTTTCGAATTTTCAAAGGCAGATTATTTTAGAAAGTATCACTTGATACCTGCGATAGCGAACTAGAATTTTTCGAAATTCCTATATAAATAAATTGCAATTATTATAAATCATAAACTATTTCGATTTATCAATTTATTAATTAATTAAATTATGTGCGCTATAATTAAAAGTTTAATTATAGAATTAATGAAACGTAAATATTTAATTGTTGTTGTTGGGTTTTTTTTTCGTCCAAATTGCTCAACATTCTATGAATTTCACTCATTTAGAAACTTTTCTTTATTATATTTCCAACGTTTATTTTTTAATTTCGTACATTTTGATAACTATAACTTTATTGTATAGTAGGTTAATGTTTCCCAAACATGATTGATTACTTCTAAGTACCGTTAAGATATGTAGTTGAGAAAATTATGATTAAATATGTAAAGGGCACAATTTTTGGAAATTTCTATACAGTCGCCAAGGTTGTTGACCAAATTTATAAAACAACAAATCAATGTAGGTATTGATTAAATTATTTTCCATAAACTAATGCAATTCGCCACCTACCAAATTAATAATTAATTATCATTTAAATATATTTACATTAATGAAAGACGATCTTTATTTAGTAAATCTTAAATTTCAATTGTTAAATCTCGACAAGAAATCGTAAAAGGTTGTTGTCTGATTATTGTTTAATTTTTGTTTTCCAGATGTCGATTAGTACGATTAGTTCTGGTCAACGACATTTCCGACGATCACCAAGTTCAATCTTATCATCCGATTCGGATATCCGTTTTACAAGAAAAAAATTAACATCACAATGTCGTTGTGGTTGTTGTATAATTGCAACTTTCCTGTTCCTTCTACTAATTGCTGGAGCAACAGTTTATATAGCATGTAAGCAACACAAATTTTACGGTATTAACACAACAATAATAATAATAATAATAATAATAAAAACTTGGAACAAATATGATTATATATCGATAAAATTTTATATAATAATTACGTATTTTACAGAGCGTTACAAATTTTTATTGTAAATGATCAACTGTTGAAGTTTTTTTTTAGCCTTGAATAGGCGCTCCTTGAAAGCGTTCTATAACAAAAGAAAATTGTCTTTTGTTGGAAAAAAATCGGCTAGTTTCGATTCTAATCCCCATTTACAATTCCAACAGATTTTATCAACGAAAACAACGATAGAAATGGAGATGCTCTTCTGCGTTTTTCTTTTGTTTGTTTTTCTTTAATGAAAATAAAGATAAATTATTTCGTCGATGGTATTAATTTTTATCAATTTTCCAGTTACTTATTTTCTACCAAAAACACCGGACGAACAAATTTTCCGTGCTACATTTCGTGTAATCAAAGGTGATACATTCAAATCAGATTTAGCCGATCCGAATACGATGAATTTTAAAGATCGATCACGAAATTACCGTGAACGATTAAATTTATTATTTCGACGTAGTCCAGTTAATCATGGTTTTATTGGAACGGAAGTATTAGCTTTTGATGGGTAAATTATTATTTCGTAATTAATTGATTATTTATTAATTTTTGTGGATTTTGTAGAACCGAAGATCAAGATTTAATTGTCCATTTCAATATCCATATAGATCCAAATTATATAATCGCTGATATTGGAGATATTGAAAAGATTTTAACTAAAGAAATTAAATTGGATCAATCGATCTATTTACAAAATTTAACAATCGATTTATCAAGTTTAGAAATTAAACCTATCGATTTATATCCCGATACAATACAAACAATAACAACACCTATAACAACAACAATTCTATCTAATAGTATAACACAAGCACCAAAACCATTAAGACAATGTTCACCGATATTATTGAAATATTGTTCGAAATTAAATTATAATATAACAACATATCCAAATTTAATTGGTCATGAAAATATTAAACAAGTACGTGATGATGTTATAAAATTTCGTGAATTAGTTGATGCCGAATGTTATCGTAATGCATATGAATTTATATGTCAATTATTACAACCGCCATGTATTAGAAAAAATTCGATTAATCAAGAAGATGAGGTATTGATGCCGTGTAGGAGTTTCTGTCGGGATTTTATGACCGGCTGTAGTGGACGATTATCAGATAAATTTAAAGAATTATTCGATTGTAGTCGATTTCCGGAATATAATGATGAGAATAATAGTTGTCTAACCAAACCAGGTAAGGAATAGTTGTTTTTTTAAAACGTATTTCCTTATTCTAGAAATTTACAACAATAATATATTTTTTAAAAATTATATTGGTATAAAATAATTTAAGAAAGGCAAATATTGAAATATTGTTTTTCTTGATTTATTGATAATATTTGGAAAAAAAAGCTCGTATCAATTAGGCTGGGTTCTCATATTTCGCAATGTATTTCTTAGCCATACTAGAAATAATTTGCCAACTACATAACTGCTAATGTTTGATTTGATTTTTTTGCTCAAGCTTCTAAGTCGGCTACAGACGACAAGCGATATTTGAAAGCTGATCAGGCTCGTACACACTCTTGATGTGTGTATTTGCAATAGTTCTCGACTGTATCAGAAACATGTTTTTGTCAGATACAGATGCAAATGATGATGATTGCTACTGACCAACTACATTACTGGGTGTCTCATTATATAAAATTTAATAATGAATGTGGAACCATGTTGTCTGAATTATAATTGTCTAGGAACAACTTTTCCACGTCTTCCTCTCAAGTCTCCATTACCACATTGAACTCCTTTTAGCTAATAGTTCCGTAAAAATTTTAAAATCTCTATAATTCTCTATCAAATACCAGTTATCAATTCAAATATAATTATATAATAGATTTGTTGTTAAATAAATAATTTATAGTAGTTTTTCGTGTATATACAGATAAAGGATTGGAAATATCATCATAAGGAAATTTTTCTCGTCCTCAATCTTTATAATTTATAAAAATAATCCATGATTATTATAACGTATTGATTTAGAAAGTTGTTTCGATTTATTGTTGTTTAGGTTGTGTTGAAGAACTCCAAGCACGTGCCCTTTCACCGCGTGTCTGCGATGGCGTTATCGATTGTCAAGATCTATCCGATGAAAAATCCTGTACGTATTGCCAAAAAAACCATATCCATTGTGGTTTAGGTCCAATCTGTATACATCAAAATAAACGTTGCGATGGATATAAAGATTGTCCAGATGGTAGTGATGAACGTGCTTGTTGTAAGTAGAAATTCCAATTACGTGCACTATATATAGATATGTTTTTATTGTTGTGGTTTTTTTAGTGAGTTTAATGCCAAATGTTGAAAATATAAAGAAAATTGAAATCGTGACACCGCACCTAACCCGTTATCATTCGAATGGATTTGTGACTTTTAATGAAAAAGGTGAAATAGGCAAGTTATGTACTGAAAATCTTAATAAAAGTTTATCAACAAATAAAACCGCAGAAATTTTACATACTGTTGCATCTTCATTATGTAAAACGCTTTCTTATCGGTAATTACCATTTCTTTTGTTTTCTTTTACACCAAATACTAAGAAAATGTTTCTTACAGTAACGTCTTATCGGTACAAGTAGAAACCGATATGGAACCAAATATGAGTTATGTTAGTATGAAAAATCCTTTAGTTGATGAAATAGGTTTTATTAGAACATCATGTGATAGTAAACAAGTGCTTAAAGTGGCTTGTTCCAATTTAGGTATGTATACTGGATAATTTCGCAATTATACAAATTAATAAAACCATCCTTACAATTGCCACATTCTTCACGTATGACAGTCTCACCTTGACACTCTTTAGTTGATATGGTGTAGGCTTGAAAACATAATAAGGGCGTTTTCCGGTTCATCTCCTCAATTACCAAAAAAAAAAAAAAACAACAACAACAAAT
Organism: Zonitis immaculata; assembly: GCA_037414775.1. Lineage (NCBI taxonomy): Eukaryota > Metazoa > Arthropoda > Insecta > Coleoptera > Meloidae > Zonitis > Zonitis immaculata. Next base: position 12,444 of record JAZBGX010001350.1, read on the forward strand.
AATTTGTTTGTTATTATAGAGTGCGGAATCCAGACGACCCACTCTACCAACAACGGTATTCAATCATTATCGAAATTATCGTTGCACGGCGATTGGCCATGGCATGTTGCATTATTTAAAGAAGATATCCATATATGCGATGGTACATTAATTGCATCCGATTGGATAATAACAACAACATCATGTTTCCAAGGTCAACCGAAAGCTGAATGGACAGCCCGTTTCGGTACAATACGTTTATCAAGTTCAACACCATGGGAACAAGAACGACGTATTGTTGGTATGATAAAATCACCAGTTGAAGGTAGTACAATTGCAATGGTTAAATTAGAACAACAAATTGTATTTAACGATTTCATACGGCCTATATGTTTAATTGATGATCTAATATATAATAATTATAATAATGATCAATTTGATTGTAATACATTAGGATGGGCACGTAATCGTGAACAATTACAACGTGTACAAGTTAAAATTACAAAAATGGAAAAATGCGAAAATATCAGTATATCGAATGTTAATAGTCTTTGTACTGAAACTTATTATGGCAAAGATGATTGTAATGTAAGTAGGAATTTTCCAGTTCTAATAATTAAGCAAATTTGAATCACCCCATATATTTCTCTGCTATTTTTGTACATTTATAATTATTGATTTCTTTGAAGGAGGAAGAATTTGCTGGTAGCCCATTAATGTGTTTCAATCCTAAAAACAACAATTGGATGTTAATTGGTATAACGAATTGGCGAATAGCTTGTTCGAAAAATGGTATGGAACGACCTAGAATGTATGATAAGATAGCATCAAATATCAATTGGATTCGTGATACTATTAATTCTGTAAATAATTGATGATGTGTTTAGAGTATTTTTTTTTTAATGTAAATAGTGTGGTTATTTCTTTGTTTTCGAATTAAAGAGACTGAATAATTATTATATTTGTTCAAAATTATCGAAATAATTGACATAGATTTTTAGTACAATTGTTATATAATTGTAATATGTACCTATAACAAATTTAGATTAATGGACGATAAAATTATGTACTAAATAAATTAATATATAGTTGAATTTTTCGAATTTGGTAAACTGCGAATCCTACCGAAAGCTTTACGAATAAAATTATCCCTCGGAAAAACGTCAACCTCCAGAATTTTGACATATAATGGAAGTTCTGTTACTGAATATAAAATTTGCCGACATAGAGTTTCATTTCTGTATAATACTATCAAATGTCAATTGTACTTTTAATAAAAAACAAGTAATAATAAAATTCTGTGTAAAGGATCAAGTTAATTGTAAAACGAATGTTCTTATTTAATATTTTACAAAAATCGAGATATCGAACGAAAACATTAAGGTAATTTTCCAAATTAATTCCAAAATTTTCACAAATTCAAAATTAAATATGGCAACATCGAGAATTTTTTATCAAACACTCATTTATAAATATTAAGTCCAAATAATCATGCACAATTCACTGAAATAGAATAAAGGTTTTCATTGTACAAAAAAATATCATGATTTTAATAACCAAACTTAATGTTGAATATAATTTTGAAAATTCAATTTATAGACGTCAACGTAACCTTACACCGTTGCCGTAGTTATGTTATGGGATATATATATGCAACCAATTATACATGGATTTTTGTTATCTAAATTATTTTGATTTTTTTTTATCTAGTAATAGTTATCGTTTCAATTCAAAGAAAATAATAATGTCAGCAAACAGTCCACCAATTTCTGGATTAGCCTATATAGAAATTAAAGATGAATCCGATCCTAAATCATTATTTAAAGAATGGTTTGAAGAAGCCAAGGAAAATTGTAAAGGAGCAAATTTAATGAATATGGCAACAGTTTCACGGTATCAATAATTCTTATCAGTTTTGTACGAAATTATTATCGATTAATTTTTGTTTTATAGAACCGGTCAAGTTAACAATCGTACGATTGTTCTAAGAGAATGGACTGAAGATAATACATTTGTAATGACAACGAATAAAAACAGCAATAAAGCTAAAGATATTGTAAAATAGTTATTATTAATTGATAATCAAAGTTGATAATTATAATGATTATAGGAAGAAAATTCTAATGTAGGTTTATGTTTTTATTGGACTTATATTAAAGATGATGTTCGTATCAATCATCAAGTCTCAATTAATGGTGAAACTTGTGAATTGAGCGATGATTATTGTCGAAATTTGTATGAAAAATCACCAATTTCAGTTAAAATCCGTAATCATTTATGTGACAAATCTGGTACGTCGATCGATTGGCAACAATTAAAATTGAAACATGATAAACTTTTGGAACTTGTTGAAAAAGGGGAACAACTCAAAATGCCTGCTCATTTGTTAAAAAAAAAGCTCCATGTAGTATCAATTAATTTATAATTATTGTATTTGTTTTTTTTAGTGTTGGTTATGAAATTATTCCAAATCGAATGGTATTTTATTACGATTACAATAATCATATAGCTGATCGAGTTGAATATTGTCGAATTGAAGATACTTGGGAAAGTTGCCATATTGTTCTTTGATTTCTAACAAAATTATTTGAATAAAAGTATAAGTAGTATCAGGACCAGGATGAAAATTACCAAAATACAGTAGATTTTCCTCTGAAAAACAATTTTTACATACATATATGATTATTTTTTTTTTAAATAATAAAATTTACTTTCATGTATTTCTTTTTCGATCGTCTAACTTCCGATAAATTAACAGCTCCAACATAATTTGTAGCCGATTGTGCTTGATATTCAACACGGTCCACTAATTCTTGCTATAATAAAAGAAAAAGGGCTTAAAACTGATTAAATTAAATATTAATTTATTACTTGATAATCAACAAGAATCGACATTTCGATAAAAAGATCATGGACTTCTTTTAAAAGTCGTTCGATTTTCAATAATTGCTGATGACGCTCCTCAACATCGGCTAGTATCCGTTTTTGTTCAGCTGTTTCTTGTAAAATCTATAGAAATAACAAAACAAAAAGCAATGTACATAAAACAATTAAGAATAATTTTATTACATTCTCGGTAAATTGATGGATATCTTTGCCTTCAATAATAAGAGCTGTTATCTCTTCATCATTAACATCACCACCACCTTTAGCACGTAATTGGGCTTGTAGATTTTGTTTAACAATATTACGATAATTCTCTAATTCACGATTATTATCAATGAAAGCTTCTTGGAAACGTGTTTTTGTTGTATTGAATTGTATATTTTTAATACGTCCTTCAGCTGTATTAATCGAATCGATCTGTTTCAATTCGATTTCAATTTCTTTTAATTTCGATGAAATTTGATGACTAATACTGGTAGAGTTTTGGAATAATGATTGCAATTTATCTTGAACATCTAATTATTTTCACGTCAATAAAATTAAATAATAAACCTAAAAATGTACCTTTTTGATTTTGGTCAACGTCGAATAAGTGTTTCATCAAAATTCGAGCATCTTCCGTATTTTGTTCAATTGTTTGTATCCATTGCGTTACAACTTCGGTACGTTCAAATGTTTTCCTCAAATCACCATTATTACCGCCATTTCCATCAACATTCTACTGATAACAACAAGGTGTTAATTGTATATTTATATTGAATTTATACAAAACAATATACTCACATCCTCCAAATTGATAACAATATTTCCATTAATGGCCTATATTTTAATACAGTTAATAATAATTAATTGATTAATGGAAAACAATTACCTGCTTTAATTCGCTTAACCGGTCTCGCGGCATTATCTGTTTAATCTGTCGTTATCACATCGTTATCAAATATTACAGGAGCGTCACTCTTAACAAATAAGAAAATCCAAAAATGTAGTAATCCATGATTTTATCAGGGAGTGGCATATAGGAAAAGTGCCCTAATTCAACAATGAATCATTAGAAAAATCAAATATATAGAAAGAATTAACATACTCTGTACTTGTCGGTGACGTCAAATTTCGGTGGGATGTCTTGTATTTATTTGAATAATTACTTTTTCGAATAAGTACATACTTAAGTACTATTTTTTTTTTGGTAGTTATCTTATGACCACCGTAGAATATCAAGTTTGAAATGATTGGTTTAAATACAGATTCCCCCTACTACTAAGTAATCACTAAATAATAACCCGGTTCTGTTTATAAAAAAAATCATTTTTCAATTTTGTATCAATCAAATTAGTCATTCTTGAGTAAAATATAGAGTGCAATTAATAAATTCGATCATTTAACAGTATTTACTATTGTAAAACACGTTTTTTTCCAACTATTAATAGCAATTGTACAGGTCTTTTATTATTATTATTGTTTATTACTAAATGTAATTGATTGAAGTCGGTATAGAATCTTTTTCCGAAATTGTTTAAACAAAATGCCTAGTGTTGAATTAACAAAAAGTAATTGTTATCTTGTCCTTGAGGACAATACAATATTCCATGGTGAATCCTTTGGGGCCCAACGACAAATTGATGGCGAAGTTGGTAAGTTCGAAATCAACACGTGGTTGTAATACGATGTTTTCATATTGGTTAATAACTTGATTAATCGTATTGATACGCCGCGAAATTCAAAATTATCATTGTTTTTTTCTATACTAATCAATGAATATAACCAATTGAATTCAATCATTTTTTATTATTGTTAATAGAAATTAATCAATTCGACGTATATATTGAGTCCATTGCCTATTCTGATTAAATAATTTAAGCTATCTGATAATTTTTTCCATGTCTAGTTTTCCAAACTGGTATGGTAGGATATCCTGAATCACTGACCGATCCCAGTTACCATGCACAAATTCTAATATTAACATATCCATTGATTGGTAATTATGGAGTGCCTGAAGAGAAACTCGATCCACATGGAATACCATAGTAATTATAATTATGTTTTGGTATAATATAATGTAAAACATTTGTTGTTGCTTTAGTTTTTTCGAATCACATCGTATTTGGGCGGCCGGTTTAATAGTCGGTGAACATTGTGATTATCCCAGTCATTGGCGTAATACAAAAACATTATCACAATGGATGTATAAACAGAATATACCGGGTATATCCGGTATTGATACAAGAGATTTAACAAAGAAAATTCGTGAAAAAGGAACAATGTTGGGACGTATTATTTATAAATTACCAATACCTGATAGTTTAATTATTGATCCAAATATACGGAATTTAGTAGCTGAAGTTTCTATCAAAGTATAAAATTATTTATAGTAAAATTTTCCACATATTCAAAATATCAATTTGTAGAAATTAACGACTTATAATCCAAATGGAAGTCCAAGAATTTGTGTAGTCGATTGTGGTTTGAAATATAATCAAATTCGTTGTTTAATAAATCGTGGAGCTAGAGTCGATATAGTACCATGGGACTATGAATTGAATATAAACGATTATGATGGTCTATTTCTTAGTAATGGTCCTGGTAATCCTCTAATGTGTCAAACAACAATCGATAATCTAAAAACAATTCTAAATGGTCCTAAAGTTAAACCCATCTTTGGTATTTGTTTAGGTCATCAATTACTCTCGCTTGCAATCGGTTGTCAAAGTTACAAAATGAAGTAAGTTAACGAAATCAATTCCAAAATAATTTGTTATTAATTGTCTCACGTTACTTAGATATGGTAATCGTGGCCATAATCAACCATGTATCCATCATGGTAGTAACCGTTGTTATATGACATCACAAAACCATGGTTTTGCTATCGATACTGCAACCATACCAAAAGATTGGGAGATTCTTTTTACCAATGCTAATGATAAGACTAATGAGGGCATCGTTCACTCTACTCTACCATACTTTAGTGTACAATTCCATCCAGAACATGCTGCAGGTCCACAAGATCTTGAATCTCTGTTTGATGTTTTCCTAGAAATTACGAAATCATATCATCAAGATGGAATTAATGTTAAAAATCTCCTGAATGACAGATTAAGTTATGTCGATCCAATTCTTCCTGAAATACCAAAAAAAGTCCTAATTATTGGTTCAGGTGGTCTATCGATCGGTCAAGCTGGTGAATTCGATTATTCCGGTGCACAAGCTATCAAAGCATTACGTGAAGAAAATATCCAAACTGTATTGATTAATCCGAATATAGCAACCGTACAAACATCAAAAGGAATGGCTGATAAAGTTTATTTTCTACCATTAGTACCTGAATATGTCGAACAAGTTATCCGTGCCGAACGTCCAAGTGGTGTTTTATTAACATTCGGCGGTCAAACTGGCTTAAATTGTGGCGTTGAATTACAATTAGATGGTGTTTTTGATAAATATGGTGTTAATATACTTGGTACACCAATTCAAGCTATTATCGATACAGAAGATCGTAAAGTTTTTAGTGAACGTATTGCGGCAATTGGTGAAAAAGTAGCTCCAAGTATGGCAGCCAATTCCGTTGAAGAAGCTTTAGAAGCTGCTGATAAATTAGGATATCCAGTTATGGCACGTGCTGCATTCTCATTAGGTGGTTTAGGTTCCGGTTTTGCTAATACAAAAGATGAATTGAAAATTCTAGCAACACAAGCATTAGCCCATTCAAATCAATTAATAATTGATAAAAGCTTGAAAGGATGGAAAGAAGTTGAATATGAAGTTGTA
>JAZBGX010001351.1:0-19067 GCA_037414775.1 Zonitis immaculata
GCGGATGCTGCAGAAACAGCGCAGACAATTATCGATTAGTTGTACTTATTGTTGGTAGAGCTACCATTTCTGACAATTCTCTAGTAGTCCGTTGAAACATCAAATAAAAATATCATTGATTTCTACAAAATATCCTTTATTATTAGGTACATTGTTTAAATAGTTATAGTATTACTATAACAATTATATGTATTATTGTGAGTTATATCTATAATATAATTTTATAATCAACAATTATTATTACTATTATTGATGGACGAATCAATTTGTTTGTTTTTTTGTACAGTTTCCTAAATATTGTTGTTGTTTTTTTTTAAAAAATATTTTTTCTCTGTTTTTCATTTCAGACCAACAATGATCTTGCATTTAGTGATCAGTTTATTGAAGGAAGTGGTGGACCTGGTGAAGTGGGTCACGATTTAGAACAAAGTGGGTCTGGGGCAGGACCAGACGACGAGGATACACCTATTAAAGGAAAACATTCTCGTAATACTTTTTTCAAATTTTTTATTAATTGATATCTAAGTATGATTTTTTTTTTTAATTTTTAGCGGATTTACCGGATATAGATAATACACCAATTCGAAAAGAAACAATTCCGGAATTAGAATCGCCCATAGGTAAAGAACCAGCACCAGTTATACCAACAGAAGATACTAGTGTTATAATGAATCGTAAACCTGAAGATCGTCATACATCATTCTTTGCACAACCTGGAATATTGGCCGGTAATTTTGATATTTATCAATATAAATTTTTATGTATTATAAATCGATTGATGTATTTAACTAATTAATTTTTTTGTTTTATGAAAAGCTGTTATTGGAGGTGCTGTGGTTGGTCTATTATGCGCCATATTAGTTGTGATGTTTATTGTATACAGAATGCGTAAGAAAGATGAAGGGTCTTATGCATTGGGTGAACCAAAACAATCACCAACAGCAACATCGTACAGTAGAGGCAACAATAAAGAATTTTATGCCTGAAGATAGTGTTTTTAATATAAATTATAATAATAGTAATAATAGTAATAATAATAATAATAATTAATAACAATAATAATAATAATATTAATTATAACAACAAGAACAAAAGGGCAAGAACATGAAGACGAAGATTACTAAGGACTTAATTTTTATTTTTTTTGAGGGTATGCTGTGGTTTAGTAGAAAGGACATGCTAGGGACTGAATCTCTGCTTGTAGTGCAGCTTGATTATCAAATAATATTTAATAATAAGAATAATAACAATTACAATACAAATAATAAATAATACAAGATAGAATATATGAATAAAACTTGTAAAATACGCACATCTATTTCCAAAAGGGAAAATCATTATCCTAAAGCGTATAGAAACATAGAAAATTATACCATTTTATGAATAAAAGGAAAAAATACGTAATTAAACTTTATTTTCAAGTAATCTTTCAATAGTATATATATATATATATATATATATATATAATGAAATTTATTAAGATTCGGTCTAATTGCTAAAAACTGCCAATGGTGTGCGTGAAACCATGTGTAATAATTTAATTGGTTATCTTTTTAAAGTCATTGTCCGAAAAATGGTTAGTTAATTCATTGCATTCATGAAAGAATATGTATATACTTACCTACATATGAATAATAATAATAATAATAATAATAATAATATGAATGTATTAAACTAAAAAAAGTGAATGTTTTTCGTCCATTTTTAACTTTGAGTATATAGTACGTTTCGTAAATTTGTTTCCATTATTTATAATTTATTAATTGTATCCTATAGCTATTTTTTTTTTTGTTCAATTCTACTTTGTACTCAAATTTTACTTGGAGGTACCTATCTATAATGATAATGATATAAATAACCCACTCATTAGTTCTTCAATTGCAACAAATAGCAGGATTTTGCATTTGCTCATTTTCGTGACAAGAAACAAATTGAATTGAAATTCATCTCAACATTCCCTTTCAAAATATTTGTTAACGATAATTGTATATTTTTAGTAAAGTGACAAGAAGAAGAAACAAACAATAATAGATATATTGAGCGATTGTAAATTCTTGCATTTAGATGGAAGATTTCGTATTTATTAGTACATTAACTAATTTCAGATGATGACAATTCATCATCTGAAATTTGTCAATATATAATATACATAATACTAAATATATATTTTGCTCCTCTACAGGTCATACATAAATATATAAGTGAGCAATTGCGTCTGGGTTGTTGTACCATGATAGTAAAATGATTATCAACTAATTCAATAGCATTGCATACTACTATAAATGAAAATTTATTATTACAAATAAGAGATATCGTTGGTCTTTTTTTTATATTTATTTAATCATTAATTTTCACTGAAAATATATGACATAAATAAATATCTTGAATATTTCAATAAATTTTTTTATTAAAACATTTAGCTATTAGAGAGAACAATTGTATAGAGTATTAAACTAGAATAATGTGTACAATCCAGTTGTAAATAATTATAATAATTCCTTACATATAGATCGTGTATTATTTTTATTTATATAATTATTCAAATAGTACTTACACCCAATAGTTGTCGTTATTATAAATAATTTATGATAGGTATAATTTTTATGATTGCTTGACTGGTTGTTGTTGTTGTTTGCTGTTTTTTTTTTTCATACTCTTCTGCCACATCCTTAAAACAATCTCAATTATTTAGCAGTCAGTATAAATTGTTTTTCTGTGAATATTGTAAATATTTCAATTCATTTATTAGTTGACAAGTACGTGTCAGTGTTATTTTTTCTAAACGAGACCAGGGATCAATTATTGGATTATTAATAAATGATAATGTTCAATTCAAATTTTGATATCAACTGTAATTAAAATCCTTACTTGTTGAGAAAAAAACTAGCGAGCCTGAAACCACACAAAAAAGCCTGTCATTCATAATACTTATTGTTTGTTCTATTATTATCATCCTATATATTGGTTTTCTTTCTTTCTTATTTTTAATTCCATGAATTTTATTTAAAATTATTAAAAATAAAATGTTAATTCATGATTTTTATGTTCAATCATAAAATTTAACTTTAATTATTAATACAAATGGAGTATGTCGTTAGACTATTAATATTATTCTACTTATGATCTAATACTAATAACTAATGCTCCTCTTCATTCTTTACTTTTATATAATAGCGTTATTATTGATATTAAATGCTGACCAAAATAAATATACAATAAATCATTATTCTCAATAAAGTGCTTATTACAATAAAATTATTGTATTTAATATTATAACTCATGCCAGAGAAGAGAGACTATTAGGTCTATGTTCTATGCTCATGCTAAAAATAATTGTTCTATCGAATTTTGATAGCAAATATATCTTTTTACCTATATATGTATATTTTAATTTATCGTAATTAGATATATAATAATAATCATAATCAATAATAAACTATAATTCATTAATCATAATTCACCAACAAACGATTCTCGATGTGATAGTACTATATAATAAATGGTCATTTTTCGAAGAATGGGGTGCAAACTAACGTCTATTTTACACCTATTTTATTCCTAGAAACCATCGAACGATCGAAATAGAAAAAAAATGCAGAAACTTGTTATGGGGGTGCTAAATGTTAGTCGTTTAGATTTATATGTTTATACTTTTCTTGTAAATTCCTCCCTTTCTCTGCTTGTTATGCAACCATAATTTGGTGAATAGTTTGAATATGCCATCTATTGTTGACGAACGGTACTTTTCTCCCAGAATGCAACTGTGAAATAATTTGAAAATATCTGCAGACGCTAAATATCGCCCTAAAAAATATTTATTTATTGCTTAATATTTTTGTATATGTATATAAAATTGTTAACATATTGTTCTCTTATATATTTGTGGATAGATTATTTGAGGATATTTTTTAATATTCAATTTGAAATGAATAATTTAGGTATTCAATAGGTTAGGCAACCAAAGATACAACATTTGGCCCCCTAACCTTACATTTTTTTCCTGTTTTTGGCAGCTTCATTTTTCTGAAAAAAAAATAATTGAAAATAAGAAGTAAACCATAATATCAAGATGCATACTGATCTTTCATCTCATTTACATAGTGATCAATGTAATGAATTGATTGCCTTACTTCAACAGTGCCATAAAGAGGTTGTTGTTTTTATTATCATTGTTATTATTATTATTATTATTTCTTTTAAAATTAGCATCCTTTTAGTAGATTTTTCGGTTATTGTAATTCAGCTGACCAGGCTGTTGTTAAATGTTTAAAAGAAGAACGTTTACAACGACGTAAACGTAATTATGAGAAATCATTAAAAATTAAAGAGAAATTACGAAAATTATTCGCTGAAGATCGTGAAAAATAGAAAAGTACAAAAAAATTGATTTTGTAATTATTTCCATGATAGTCCAATGGCAATATTTATATAATCGAATGAATGTATGTGGAATAATAACATAAATAAATAAAAAATATTATTGTTGAATATTTCTATTGTAGTTTGCATAAATATAAAACTTTAATTCAATCCTTAAATGTTATATGATGTTGGTAGACAATATACGATAAATTATATATAATAAGTGAAGCTTCAAATATTTTGAGAATTTTTAAAGGCACTTGTACCTTATTGCATCAAAAATCACATATGTTTTACATATACATATAGAACAAGTCACCAGTAGCCAGTAGTCAGCAACTGTTATCGTGCGTGCTATCCATATTTTGGAGCAGGCAACAAATTTTCAATTTTATACAGATTGGAGATATTGTCATATAGTTTAATCATAGTTTAATTTAGTATATGGCTTAGCCATGGTTGAGAGCGCACGCGTAATTTATTTATTCTTATTAATTATAATAATAACACATGTATTTTGTCAAAAACAAAATACAACAGAAACCTGTATATATTATTATGAGAAAGGTGTTGAATCATATTTAGATAATAAATTTGATGAATGTATAGTGAATTTTGAATATTCATTACAAAAATATCGCGATTATAATAAAAATTTAGAAAATTGCCGTATAAAATGTCGACAAGAAGCTGCAGATTCAACACCATTATACCCGGTTGATATAGAAAATTTATTATTTTATGAGAAAACAGTAAAAGCTACATTATGTATTGTTAAATGTAAACGTGATAATAAACAAATATTCGGTAATTTCAATATTAACAAAGATATTGAAAAATTATTTGAAGACAAAAAACCATATGAATATTTACATATTTGTTATTTTCAAGTAAGTAAGAATAAGAATTATAAACATCTATTTTATCAATTTCTATTTTTAATTATCTTTTTTATAACAACTAATAATAATAAAAGTCGTTAATTGTTTGTTACATAAATTATTTATGTAGTTTTCAAATTTTTATGATATATATGTACAACATGCATATGTGTTGATGTGTATTTCTTATTCACTCTCCTATTTCTGGTTATGACAAATTCGATCAAATGGAACAGCGAATTATCTTTGCAAAAAAAATAATCATACATACAGATATATGCTCGATTAATATAATGATACAGTTTTGTTTCTTCATTTCCTATTTCCTATAAATGTTATTCTAATTTAAAAAGATAAGAAAATTACTTGATAGTTAATTCTGTTCCTAAATTGAGAATGGCGATCGGTTGATATTTAATAAAAAACTTAATAGGACAACTGTCCTATTTATTTCTCCAATAGTAATCCATTTCCATTATTTCAATCAGCTCTTTTGTACGGAAATTTTTTATATGTTTAGAGAAATAAATAATATCATAGGAATATTTTATTATTTAGATTTATGTGTGAATCGTATCGTAGAATTTCCAACATTCCTTTTCTTATTTTATTAATTGAATATAAATTTACAGAATAAAGAATTCCAAAAAGCAGCGAATGCAGCATTCACTTATTTAGTGTATCATCCAGATGATAAAATAATGTCTGCCAATTTGAAATATTATTCTTCAATGGAAGGTGTTGATATATCGGAAGTTGTGAATTACGAAGCTAAAGTAAGTTGATATTATTTAGTCATACGAATAATAATAATAATAATAATAATCATAATAGTAATAAATGTTTCATTTATACACATTAGGAGAGACATAAAATAATCAATTATTATCTATTTAGGATTATATTTATTTATATTTGCATGGTGTTGATGCTTATGAAAGGAAAGAATGGAATGAGGTCATTCAAAATATGGAAGAATCTTTATTAGCTTACTTACATGCTGATGATGCATGTAGGGCACAGTGTGAAGGTCCTTTCGATCAAGGCTGGTATCCAGATTTTATACCATCAATTGCTAGTAAGTCGTTTTCATTTGTTCATTATGAAAGTTTCAATAAGTGTATAAATAAATTTATTAATTGCAGATCATTTCACTTATTGTCTTAGATGTAAAAGACAGTGTGCGATTAAACTGAATTCATTAAATGGTGAAAATCATGATGATTTATTACCTAGTCATTACCATTATCTTCAATATGCTTACTTCAAAAGTAATTAAATTCAATTAATTCATATAATCAATTATATTTATAATTGTTGTTATCAGGTGGTGATTTAAGAGCTGCATGTAGTGCTGTTGCCAGTTATTTATTATTTTATCCTCAAGACGAAATAATGATTGATAATAAAAATTATTATAGTAATTTACCTAAAGGTAACCACGACTTATTCATACCAAGGCCTGTAAGTTATCTTGTTATATATTTTTTTTCAATCTTCTAATAAATTCGATTATATGTTTAATAAATGACTATAGGAAGCTGTATATTACATCCAAAGGCAAATTTATGAGAAACGTCTCTATAAATTTATATTAACCGAATTTTCATCAATAAGCCAAACAAAACAACAAACCAAAGAGGTATTATTTTAATTAAATTAACAATTTATAAGTATTATTAATTTTAAATCGAAATTTATTTACAACGTTATATTTATATTCGGAATAAATAAGCATGCGTAATATATACGGCAACGCTAATGTTAACGCAATTTATCGAAATGAAGCGTATGCACCATTCTGTTTCAATTGACGGCAATAGAGTATATGTATGTGTATATAGCTTTTTTGGTGTTGTTATTGTTTTTTTATTTTGCTTAATGTTTAATGTAATTGTCGCATTTTATTGTTTTGTTACCCATAAAATTTTATTATCAAAACGTAAATTTATATTGGAACTGTAAATAGATTTGGTTCAATTCAAATAATTGCCGTGAGTGTATTTAATGATCCTCCAATTATTCTAAAAAAAAATAATTTAAAGCCATGTCTAACTATATAGGAATAGAAACAGTTTAGATGTGACATTAAATTAATTAATTAAATAGATTATATTTATGTTAACGGTCGAAATCGACCAATTCTGCTTTTGAGACGTTCAATTCTAATGTAACGATTACATAATTATTTTTTTTACCAATAAATGTACTATTGCTGGCATGTGCCAAACTGACAATCCTTTAACTTACAGGATCAATCTTCTGCCTCTGCCGTAGAAACTGACAACACTGCTTCATCTTGAATTGAAATAATTACGCTTCTTTGGGATGTTTATAAACATTCAAATCGAATTTTCTACCTAATCCATTAACGAATTTCCACATTTAAAAAAAAATTCTATTTAAGAAAATAAATGTTTTTTTTTCGAATTACTTTTATAATATATATAATATGTATAAATTTTTATTATTATCATCCTTTTTTTATTGATAACATATTTTCCATAGGATTTAAAATATCGTATTATAATGAGTGAAAAACAACTGAAAGGTCCAAAACGATTTTTATCAGATGGTTTAGCAACAATAAAACAATGTCAATTATTAATAAATTTAATTAAAATGTTTGCAATATTAGGTGATGGTTATTATGGTAAAATATCACCACATACACCTTCAGAAATATTCGAAGGTGTTACATTAAATCGTGCTACATTACTCGTTTATTTCAATTTATTGAATCCAAAATCATTAGAATTAATTTTAAATATAACAACCAATGCTAAGAAGAAAATTGTTGATTATTTCAATATAAAACAAGAATTATATTTCACATATACACATCTAGTTTGTAGATCATCATTACCTGGTAAGATCATCATACGCTATATATAATAAATAATATAATGTCCAGTAGGTACATTGTACATGTAATTAAGATAATTGATGATATTGTACTATTTGGAAATGTCTGATTTAGTCTAGGCAACTTATGTTATTTAGAATAATGTAATTGTATAATTTTCAGGCTCATCGTATGATCGTCAAGATTTCAGTCATAAAATTCATGCTGATAATTGCATACTTTTAGATAAAAATTATTGTCCAAAAATTGAACCAGCTTATACATGGAGAGATTATAGTGCTATCATTTATTTGAATAATGATTTCGATGGTGGTGAATTTATATTTAGTTCCGATTTAAAAGGAGAGAATATTCAAGTATACCACCTATAACACCTATAACTACTATAAAAGTGTTTATAGGGGATGTGGGAGTATTTTTTTTTTAATTGAATGCAATCATTCTTTCCAGAGTACTGTTTATCCTGAATGTGGTAGAATGGTGGCGTTTTCAGCTGGTATAGAAAATATGCATGGTGTTAAAGCTATCAAAAATGGCTCAAGATGTGCTATAGCGATTTGGTTTACCTTCAATAAAACATATGAACATAATGAAAGGAAATTAGCATTCAAACTTTTGGAATCGTTGGATAAATTCTAATGTTGTACAGGAATAATTATGAATATAATACGTACCACGATATTATTATTATTTATTCTTGTCGGTTATGAAATGTTTACAATAAATTCAAATTCGATCATAAAAAATTGAAAATATTAGCTCAACATTTAGAATATAGAAGGACATTAGGCTATAATTAAAAAAATGTAGTACATATGTATATGACGTCTTTTTTCAAATTCGTTCGTATTTGTGATTTCTGACCAATAATATGTGAATATAAATAGAGATTGGTCGATAAAAACTGCTTGAAATAAATATTTGTAATTGTTTCCAAAAATAATTTAGAACGGGATAACGGGGTTACCCTAAAAATATAATTTTATTTTACTAAAGATATGACGTTTATCATCGTGTTTTTATAATATTTGTCATGTTTAACATATAATTCTATAAAATTTTATTTATTTAAATAAATGATGATGACTATAATTTAACTGATGAATACCTAACTTTATCAATACTGAAACAACATCTATCAGTAATAATAATAATAGAAAATCGCAACTACATATTTTATATTCATCTGTTTTTTAACTTTTTTTCTTTTCAAATAAAACTTTAAATAAACAATCTTATTCTGAATAGAAATAGAAAGAAACAGCAAGAACAAAGACACTGTAGTTGTTCGTAAATGAGAATGCGATCTTTTACATTTATATTTTACATATATTCATATTAACTAACTTAAGTCATTAGAGGTTGCGATGAAAATTTAGAAATCGTCAAGCGTCGTCGGACGTCGTTTATACCTAATTACCAGTGCCGGCGATTAATATTGAAATCATAACAAATATGTATGTATAGTTGTTGATAAAATTCATTACAAATAGATAAAAATAATTACATTTAGAAAATCGATCATTTTTTATTTGATTATTAATTTATTAATTAATTATACGATTAATATTATATTTGTATGAACATTATTTTTGATAAATAAACCGCCGTCACTGCGTTGCGTCGCGATGATATGTGATGGTCGAACATAATCTGGGTTTTCAGTGTGAGACGTTAATGTGACGAGTGTAGTGAAGACACGCCATGGAGGTCTACCGGAGGTCCTCATGGCTTTTGCTGATTTTGGGAGTTTCGCTTCTCGCCAATTCCTTGCAGGGTACGTTTCATGAATTTTATTCAAATTTTTCCCCCTGAAATTATTTCAAGTGAATTTAATTTTGAATTTGATCAAAATTTATTCTTTAGATATACTTACGAGCATTTATGTATTATTGAGTGTGTGCTTATTTTTAGTGTTAATAAATATCAAGTGAAATCTTAATTTTTTTTTTTAATTATATAATATGAACGTAGCCATGATTCCATAATTTTTTATTTTTTGTGCCATATAATATGATATGTTATTTTTGGACGGTGCCGGTTTCTAATAATAAATTTTTTTGCAAATATATTGAAAACTATAAATAAAACTTGTTATTTGCAAAAATGTTTTGCAAATTTATTATGAACAATAAGAAATTAGATGTTAAAAGATTTCTAAATAATGTTAGTTTCATGGAAAAAAAAACACATTAAAGGCTCCATGTAATTTCATCAATTTTTAACGATGCAGTATTGTGAAAAAAAAAAAAGAAAAATATAGTAATATATTTTAAGATCGCTGATCTAAAAGTAGCCATTTACCTACTGCAACTGACGACATCGGCAAATCGCCAGCAAAGGCTACCCTAGACTCAGTTACCGATTTAGATCAAACACCAACCATCCAACAATACAATGCATATTTGCCCTATTATTATTAATAATGAATCTAATTTTTGAAATTTTATTTTCTCATTAAATTTAGATCAACTATCAATTATAAAAATTAATAGACAACAACAAATTCATTTATGGAATATTGAATATTTTTTAACAATTATAAAATTACAGCTGTTTATCTGGCTAATAGCCAAATATTGTAAATATTATTAAAAAAAAATGTATAAAAGTAGTTGAGTATATTGTCGAAAATATTTGATCTTTAATATTTTTTTGATAAAAGGTGTGCAAGGTGAGGTAGAGTATGAAGGTCCGTCCGAATCCGAATGTCGACCATATGTTGAGAAAGCATTAAAAGAATTAGAAACAGGTGAAATAAGTGATACAGAAGTGATACAAGATTTAAACGATAGTAAAGAGGATTTACCCACAATTGAAATCACCACAGATGACGTCGATCATCAAAATGCTGATGATAATGATGATGGTGATGACGATACACAAGAAGATCAAAAAAGCGCCGAATATACCGACTTGAATGATAATCGAGAATCTGAAGAGGTAAATTACATATTTTCTCTTTTTAGAATATTTATGTATATAATTGAATAATAACAGGATATTTCAACACAAGCTAGTGAAGAATTGAAAGAAGAATCTACTCCAGAAGCGGTAATATTCTAATTACTTTATGACAGAAAATTCTAAAATTTACATTAAATGAATTAATTAGGATGATCGAAACGATCAAGAACAGAAAGAAGAAGAAGAAGAAGAAGAAATATTTGAGGAGGTAGAACAAGAACAAGCAAAAGAATCTGAAGAACATGATGTAGATGAGGAACAAGTAGAAAACGTTGAATCCGAGGCAACTTTAGAAAAAACAACAATAGAAGATGAAGAAAGTCTCGAAAATGAACAATCGAATGAACAAAGTGAAGAACAAATAAATGATGGAATTATTAACGCTGTAAATCATCAAGATGATGACAATAATAAAGAAGAAAAAGAGGAAGACGCAGAAGGGAACGATAGAGAGAGTGAACAAGATTCAGTTGAAGACCAAATTCAAAGCGATCAAGATAAGACTGATAATACAGGAGATAATACTGAGGAAGAAGATAGTACTAAAGAATCAGAAGAAATTGAAATAATTGATGTGAAAGCTATTCAACAACAATCTGTTAGTGATAAAGCCAATAGAGAAAGCTCGGAAGAAGTGAATTATAATGAAGAAGATAAAACTTTACATGAAGCTAATGAAGAGTCCGAAAATCAAAGTAAAAATGATGATGAAGACATTGATGAAGATTCAGTTCCTGAAGAGGCACTTGGTGCAGATATTGAAATACCATCTGAACTTAGAGCAAGAGATCATGTTGAACATTTATTAAAATTAGATGATGAATCATCAGAAACTGAAAGTATAATTAATAGAATTGCCGATATAACATTGAGGGAATTAAAGAAACTATATGAAAATGCCATAAAGCCATTAGAAACATTATATAAATATCGTGATTTAAGTAATCGACATTTCAGTGATGCTGAAATTTTTTCAAAGCCTCTAATATTATTTATGGGGCCTTGGAGTGGTGGTAAATCTTCAATTATCAATTATTTACTCAATAATGAATATAATGAGACATCTTTACGTACAGGTATGTTATCATTTTATTAATTGTGATTGTTTTTTCTTTTGTGGCAAGACTTAGGATTTGCTTAGGTGCTGAGCCATCACCAGCTTATTTCAATATATTGATGCATAATGATGAACCGGAGGTTATTGATGGTACCCAATTGGCGGCAGATTTTACATTTTCCGGCTTACAAAAATTTGGACAAGGATTAGAAGAACGTCTTCGTGGTATTAAATTACCAAGCAAGCTACTGGAAAAAGTATTACGATGTAATTTCAACAACAATTTAATAGTTATTTTGATTATTAGGTGAATATTGTTGAAATACCTGGTATATTGGAAGTGCGCAAACAAATATCGAGAGTATTTCCATTCAATGATGCTTGCCAATGGTTTATTGATAGAGCTGATATAATATTTTTAGTTTATGATCCATCAAAGCTCGATGTTGGTCCTGAAACCGAAGCTATTTTAGATCAATTAAAAGGACGCGAACATCAGGTAAATTTATTAACGTTATTTATTAATCATTGAATTTATTATTTAATGAAAACAGAAACATTTTAGACACGTATTATATTGAATAAGGCTGATCAAGTAAGACCTGAAGAATTGATGCGTGTACAAGGCGCTTTAATTTGGAATATATCACCATTAATGTCATCAGCTCAACCGCCTATTATGTATACAACATCACTTTGGTCTAAACCATATGAATCTTGGGCACCGGTTCGATTATTACAAGCTCAAGAACGAGCTTTTTTGAGAGATTTACGATCAGCTGTTGATAAACGTATTGAAAATAAAATAGCCAGTGCACGTAGATTTGCGGTAATTCAAATAACTATTTAATCAAATTAATTATGACGTTCAATGTGTCTATTTCATTTTAGGTACGTGTAAGGAATCATGCAAAAATGGTTGATTGTTATCTAACAACATATTATAATCATAAATCAGTTTTTGGTAATCGCAAACAAGTTGCCGACCAAATTATCGAACATCCACAAGATTATCATATCTATGAAGGTTTATCAACATTAACAAATATATCACGATATGACTTACCAGATCCAGATGTTTATCAAGACTTTTTCAAACTGAATCCATTATATGAGTTCCAACAACTTTCAGCTACTTGTACATATTTCAGAGGTTGTCCAATTAATAGACTGGATGTTGCTATTGCATATGATCTCCCAGAATTGGTTGGTAAACATAAACGATTAGTTGAAAGTGCTCTTGCTGAAGTTAATCAAACACCTGAAAGTTGAAGCGAATTAATTGAAAATAAATAAATAAGTAAATAAACAAATTGACCAAGTATTAAATCCAATTAAATTATAATTAGCCAGTATTTTCGCTGACAATCTCCATCTCTTTGTACTTTTGAAAGACTATCTTGATGATAAAATTTAATAATAGCATCAACTTGAATTTAACAACATTTTTCTGTTGTTCAAATTATTCTATACAGTGTTGTTGCAAATCTTTTTTTGTTTCGTTTTTTTTTCTTTTGTTAATGGACTGATGTGGAAAGTGCACAGACAATAGTTAGTCAATGCTTTTAGTTTCTCCTGCCATGTGTGTTGATCGCATTTAAAAGTTCTAGCAGACGGAGTGTTTATACATGAAATATGATAATAATAATAATAATATCGATTTTTGATGGGAGTGGAGTTATATGCATTATAGAATATTTCAATTATTCTTGACACCAGATGTACAATTCCTTATCAGATTTACTAAATTTTAATAAAAATGTTTCTAATCGTAGCCATGTGAATATTTTAATTTATGTACAAAGTAATAATCGACACTTCTAGTGAATAACTTTAGTTTTTATCACATTTTTTCTCAATCATTTATTGATAAAAAGTGTTAAAGTTGTAATAAGACATAGATTTAAGTATTCAAATAAAACCATATATTTTCAATCAGAGTTTTTCTTTGCCAGTCTCTATATTGATGGTAAAAAAAATTACATAATATTGAAAATCTACTCACATTGTAATTATATCCTAGTCTCGCATGTAGGCTCACTTCCAAAGTCTTCATTTGGAGAAAATAAAATATTTCCGGATTATTCACATTAGATAATAATTCAATTTTTTCAAATATTAAATACTAAGTATCAATGTTTTTTCCTTGATTAATTCGAAAATAAATTTGCTAACATTCAGATGAAGTTATAAAAATAAGTATACTTATAGTTTGGATCCATCTTATTTTCAAAAATAAAAAACGGTATAATTGTTCGAATATCGCAGAAATAAGAAGAAATATTTCTTCTGAAAAATCAAAAATGTTATCATTATAAACAACATTTTTAATTTTTTGTAATCATTACAATATGGTAGGATATTTGATAATTGAAAGCCTATTACTAACACAATTTCTTTTTTAATAATTATTTAACAAAATTTACAATTTTTTCGATTTTGGTTTCCGTTTAATAGAAACAATACTTTCAACAAGTTTATCAATATCCTCATTATCAATCTTATAATCGTTATTACTTGTCTTTTTATTAATTGAATTGAAATTATAATTACTAAAAATGTTTTTAATAAATGGTGTAATTTTATCAATATTATAAATGATAAATATCATAATGAATATGAACATAAATGTCCATATAGCTGTTTCTTTAATATCTTGTTCATTTATATTGTGTTTAACCATAAAATTAAATTCAATATATTTGAATGATTTATCAGATGTAAAATATTGTGGTTCTGGTTGTAAACGATTATACTGACCGGATTCTAAATGAATCGAATATAATTTACTATCTAATGGTACAGATGGTAAATGTACAAGTACACCATAATTATAGTCATCTAAAATTGATATAGATGATACATCAACACGTCCTGTATAAATAATATTAATTGGTGTTTCTTCTTTAATTATTTTTATACGTAGATTTCTATAATGTTCAGGTTCTTTAGCATTAATTTTAACTAATAATTCGACATTTGCAACAGGACGGAATACAATCAATTTTAAATTATTTATATCATCAGTTATTTTATCTATATATATAGTTTTTGGTGCACTACGTTCAATTTTAATTTTATTATTGATAGAACCTTTTACTTTAATATTATATGAACAATATGGTTGTAATGCACGTATACGAAATGCACCAGAAGATTCCGATGTGGCTTCTTCTGAATAATAACTACAATTATTAATACCTTGTGCTACAACAATAATATTATCTTCTGGTTCACCATTTACTGACGTTATATAACCATAAGCGCTATATGCTACACGTTTACCCCTAAAAATTATTCACAAATAAAATTATTCAATATTATGATTAATTTAATGAAATTTTACAATAATTTAACCGAAACAGTTTCACCTTCATCAACTGTTACAATTTTCGAATTTGGTTCAAAATTATATTCTTTCATCATGGGTCTTAAAAAATAATCACCAGGACTCAAAGTATGGAATGTTATTTTACCATCACCATCAGTTTGAAGATTACTGCGGTAACTCTCACCACCAGATAAAGATAATAGAGCACCCTTGAAAATATTATTTTATTGACTTAAAAAAAAGCATATATATACACATAGATATATATGTGAGTATAGATGATGTAAATTTGAGAGGGCATCAACGGAGCTAAGTCTTTTGGAGTTCTCTACACACCGCAGCTCACTGTAGCGAGGTACAGTCGGTGGGGGGCTCTAAGACTTAGCTCCGCCCATGCCCTCTCAAATGTGAATCTTCTATAATATGGATAGATACCTCCAAGGGTTTATTATCGGAAATATCAACAACTTGTACATCAATTTCAGCTAATTTATGTGCTAAATAATTACCGTCATCATCTGGTCCAATTAAAGCATATGAATCTTTTCTAGCTGACATTGTATACATTTTTGTTACATCTAATGGTGGAAATATGTAAATACCATCATTATTAGTTTCAGCCATAAAAGTGCTATTATCATCCGACATTATTGTTATTATAACACCTGATAATGGTGGTGTTACTTTGCCTTTAAATACAATACCGGGTAATGCTTTAAATTTTACTCCTAAATTATCACAATCTTGACTACCAGTTATTTTCAACGATTTTGGAATAAAATATAATAAATCGGAATTAGGAGTTATTATTACATTCTCATTTGGTTGTAATAATAAATTAATTTCATAATAATTATTTTTATATAACAAAGGACCAGTTACTGTTTCGATACCTTCAATATTAATTATAGCTGTTATTTCGGTCAATTTTCTTTCAGCTTCTATTAATATGGTGATTGTATGTTTTTGTGCATTTAAATGTATCTCATTAGTAACATCATTTGTATTATAATTTATAATATTTGTCTCGTAAGTATGGCAACTGTCTAAGTGAAATTTATAATCGCCTGAATTTTCTAAGCAATGAGTTGTGAGTCCTTGTGCTATTTCTATGGTCTTATTTACTGATTGTCCTGGCAATTTATATTTTACCTAGTAAAAAATTATTGTTAGATAATAATTTTTCAACAAATTCTATCTTTTGAATGAATAAATGGACAAACCTGTGTTTTATGTGATGAAATAAATGATACAGAATAACCGTTTTGTACAAATACAGGCACTTGTACATCAATATGATTAACATTAATTATATGTTTATCACTCTTCCAACATAAATTACTAGATAATAAGGTAATTTCATATTTTCCAGGATAAATATTATCAATTTTATATGAATTATTAATTACATTTATTGTCATATCATTAGTTGTTGTTAATTCATCAAATTGATGTAGGATTACTTGTAAATTTTTACAATTATTTTGATCAATACATTGGATTTTTCCATGTATTGTTGCTTTCAATTGAGAAAATGTAACAACATTATCACGATTTGAAATAACCTCAATAGTATGAGTGTTTGGATAGAATCTAAAAATCAGTATTAGTTAAATATTCAAATAATTGAATTAAAAAAAAACACTAAACTTACTGGTGGCCTTTTTTAAGTTGTTCATTGCTAACAACAACTTCAATTTGATAATTACCTGGCTTCAGATATTGACAAAATTTACCAGTTCTAGGATCCGATTCTGTATTAATAATACGTGTTGAACCGATTTGTGAGAATGTTATCGTTTGCTTATCAACACTGACAATATCACCACAGATACGATAAGAATCTGGTATTAGATCTGGCAATTTTACATTTGGTAAAATTTTCAATGATAATTCATTGAATAATAAACCATCATATACCGCTTTCAATTTATATATACCAGCTTTTAGTTTTTCCAATTTATAATAACCTTGATTATCACTGGCTGTTATTTCTTTATTATCTAATAAAATTTTAGCATTTGATAATGTCGTATTTCGATTATCTCTAAATACTTTCCCCATAATACTGAAACCTATTATCTAAAAACAAAAAAATTGAAAATTATAGAAAAAGTAAATAAATAATAATAACATAAATTACCTCAAATATCTCTTTTAATACTACACTGTTATGTTCTACAGTGAACTGTATCGACTTTGGTTGATATAGAATATTTTGATTATTATAAAATGGTGATATAAAATATTTTCCTGGAGGTACAGTTGGAAATACGTATACACCATTCGAATTTGATTTAACATAACATAAATATCTATTATCTTCGATATTGGATAATATTTCTTTATTGCAACCATCGACTTTAATATTATCGACCTAAAAATTAATAATTATTGAAAATTCCATTCTCTGAAATTCAAATTACATAATCAAGAGAATATAAAACGATCATAGCATCTTTAATCGGTTCTCCTTCATTTCCAAAACGTCCAGAAACATCATAGCCTTGTATAATTAAACTACCTATTGGTAATTCTGTATTACCTTCAGTTACAACAACATCAATAGAATCTTTAAATATTTTCCATCTAAAATATAGAATATTTTGATATTTGTACAAAGCAATAATAAAATTTATACTTGGATTCTGATATTTTAACTGTATATTTTCCTGGATATACAGGTGTAAAGAAAAAATTTCCATGATGACGTGTCAACGTTTTTCGAATATCATTATTTGAATGTAACTCAATTTCAACACCTTCAGGTCCTGATGTTGTACCATAACTTACAACCTGAAAATAAAAAATTACATTGTATTTTAGTTCATTAATATGGTAAATGTCATTATTATACGTTTCCAGTTATTCCAAAACCTTTAAATACAAAATTAATATCCACTCCTTTACTACAAACATCTGTAATACCATCAACGGATATTTCAACTTTTGTTGGTGTGAAACTCCAACCAGGCGGAGGTTCTAACTGTAATTGATTTGTTATTTATTAAAAACATTCCAATTCAAATTAATTATAGCGACTCGACTTAACCTCTAAAATATATTCGCCCTTATCATATAATGGAACAAAATAATAACCGTTATTGGGAGCACAATTAATTTTATCTTTGAGAATTCCATATTTTGTTAATCTTAAAATAATAAAATTTGATTACACATGTAATTATTATGATCCTAATATATTATAAGAAATATCTTACAGCTTAACTTCGACTTTAGAAAAATCAATTGGTACATGACTTTTAACAAAACCACCGCAACCTAAAACGTCTTTACAAGCTATATTCGATATTAAAATTAGATTTATAACTAATATTATCAATATTTTAAACATTATTTTCGTAATTTTTTCACAATTTATTGGAAATAATTTTCTTATATTATTTTCCTAACCTCAAATTCATACAACACATCACATACCGCTTTATACCATAGAACAAAAAGCGCCATCTGCCAGCACCACCTTGAACTTGATAGAACTATTAAAGCGCATGCGCCGCTCTTTTATAAATAAGCGGGAATATGAAACTTTCGAATAGTTTCGTTTATATAGTAATATAAGTAAAAATAAGTACTTATATA
>JAZBGX010001352.1:3962-19061 GCA_037414775.1 Zonitis immaculata
GACGTTTTAATCAATTTTTTATCATTATTTTCACCTCTAATGAACTTTATTCGGTTTATAAATAATCAATTATCAATTTCGAAGAATAATATCGAAAACCCGATAATTGTATAAATAAAATTAAGTTTTTAACCAAATATTTTAGATTTTAAGTAGAAAATTTACCATAACCTCAAAATGGCTTTACTGAATCTAGGGGAGGATCCTTGGTGAATTTTTGGAATACCCGACAATCTATAAGAAATAATGAATAATATTCTACTTTAGGCTATTGGAATATGATTCGTGCGATAAATTATCGCGTGATATTATGGAACAACTCAATACCAGATATAAATTATCGAGAAATACCGATAAATATGCACAATTATCAGCTAATGTTCGTTTACGTTTAAAACAGTATAAAAATGAAGTGGCACAATTGTCACAGAAACTGGAAATAACAACAAAATCAGGTTCAATGTATCCTTAGTGATATCAAAAAAAAAAAAAACATCAAATATAATTGAATTAATTTTTATAATATCCTTAAATTTAATTTGAAAAAAACAGTACAGATGCTGAATCTGAACGACGTACAAGACAATTAGAAGTTTTACATTCGAAAGGTATACAAATGCAACGTATATTCGATGATCAAGTTGTTAGTAAAGCAAATGAAGATCGTGATAATTTATTGGGTGATCATTGGGGTGAAAGTAGTCGTAACAGTATAACACAAAATTTCGATATAAATCGAATACGTGAAGATCAAAAACGTATGATTGGAGGTATTGAAACTCATCTAATTACTATTAACAATAATTCACCAAATATTCTCTATTTGATAGAACAAAATCAAGGGTTAGAAAACTTATCACAGATTATATCCAGACAGAAAAATATCGCAACAACTATTTCGAATGAAGTCGATCGTCATCACGGTAAAATAATGATAATTATTTGAATTATTAAAATTTTTTTTCTTTGGTGTTTTGTAGAAATTTTGGACGATTTAGGGGATCACATGGATCGAACTGATGGGCGTATTCGAAACGAAACACAACATGTTACTGTTGTTGATCGTAAAGATAACACTTGCACTTATTGGGTGGTAATTATTTTATTATTTTTAAGTATAATCACTGTTGCTATCATATAAACAAATTTTTATATATATATTATCGATAATTTACAGAAATAACCAAATATATTTTTTTTAATTAAACCTGCAAATTATGCAAATAAAAACTTAAATATTTTAATTTAAATTTTAGATTAATTAAGCTTCATCTAGATAAGGTACCGTTTTTAGATTACCATAAGAAGCCATTGACATTGTTTTGCAAATTTTCGCCAAAGCCTATAAAATACAAACAACAATTAGAATTTTTATATAAAAAAAAAGGAAACGATAAACCAAACTTACATTTTTCACATCTAATGGTTTAACACCATCAATTTTAGCTACTGTAGCATTGACTGGTGATGCACAACCTAATAGAGCAGCTTCTAATCCCATTTCAGCTAGAGCCTTATCACCAGATTCACGTGACAATAATAATGATGTTTTCAATTGTTTTTTTGCACGTACAACATCTGGTTCAGTTATTTTACAACATTTTATAACTTTAATAACATTTTTAACAATTTCACCAGCTTGATCAGCTGGTGCTGCAATTAATACACCAAATAAACCTGCATCACTATAACTAGCATTTATAGCACTCATAGCTGCTGGTATTTCAGGATTGCATTGTCCACTTAATAAGCCAGCACCTTGATCGCCGTATTTGATTTGCGGTCCAACACCTAGTGCTCTTTGCAAAATTGCATAAACCAAGAAATCATTGCAATTTTTTAAAGCACCACCTTGACCACCTATCGCTACATAAGCATAATCACCACCTTTTTCCGAACTATAAAGAATTGTCTAATAAAAATTTGCAATAACAATAAGAATTAAAATAGAATTTACCGAATTTCACCGCCTTTATATTTAGCAGGTTGTTCACAGGCATTGTCACCTTGTCCTAATTGTAAACACATAGCAAATTGTTCAAGATCATTATGATGGATACCAAGACCAACAACAGCAGCACGTTTTGCTGTACAATTTTGCAAAACATAATGTTGTAACGTTTCTGATGATATTTTGCCTAATAAATGTTTAGGACAATATAATGAATTACCAAGACCTCTCCTAAATGCTGCCTTATGCAATAAATCAACAGCCCTCAACTACAAAACGACAATATTTAATTAGAATTATCACTAAAATAATAAATTATACTTGTGGTGGTCGTAAGGCTAATTCTAAACGTTGTCTTGGAACAGTATCGGCAACTTCCCATGGTTTAAATACTTGCTGTGTTGCGACTTCTTTCAATAATGGCAATGAATCGTCAACAGCTGCACGTGTACCTTCTAATGTATAAGCGATAATTTCGCGATCATTACTAACTTTCAATGTAGCACCAAGTTGTTGGATACGACGAGTTATAGCGAACTGTGAAGCATTCTTTGTTGATAATCCAGCACACATACGTAATGTATGTGCAACACCTAAAGTATCAGGTGTTTCATTACGGGATCCAGCTCTACAATGATAGTTTTCTTACATT
Source organism: Zonitis immaculata (assembly GCA_037414775.1). NCBI lineage: Eukaryota > Metazoa > Arthropoda > Insecta > Coleoptera > Meloidae > Zonitis > Zonitis immaculata. Next base: position 6,566 of record JAZBGX010001352.1, read on the forward strand.
AATTCTATAAATTAGAGTTACAAGTATAAATCTACTTGAATACAATAGAAACTCTAGTTACTGGCGAACCATTCTCAGCTGAAGCTACAACAGTACCCGATGGTGTTGTTGAATTTTTTATTTCATAATCTGCAACACCACAGATCGGAATTGGATTGGATTGACTCGAATATCCTCGTACCTTTGATTGAATTAGAAAAATAAAGTATTCAATAAAAAAAAAATTGGCGTTTACATAACAGCAATCATGCTTTTATCAAATTTTATTGATTCAATTAATGGAACTTACTGCAACATTTCGAAATAACGGCAATTTTCTTAAATTTGTTGCCATTTCAGTTGGAATTTGTGGAAAATTGAATAATTTTTTTCCGATTTAAAAAAAATATATCTCGCTATTACTCCAAATAATGTCAAATTTAATGACACCTTGCTACCAACTGTTGATTGCATAATCGATAATCCCCCATTTATAATCGATAGAGTACCAACTGCTAGTTATGTAATCGATAATTCCCTAGATTATTCTTGTTGACCAATTAATACGTTTATTTGAAGCGCCAATTTCAAACTAATAAATTTAATGGTGGTTTGATTTTTTTCTTTATTTTCATTAAACAGAATACAAGAGTGTGTTATAGTTATGATTGATAAAGATTAGAATTTTAATTTCGTGCACTTAAAGGACAACTACTACCAGGTGCTGGTGTGACTTCCTGACAAGTATTCTCCCGTTGGGGGCTCTAAAATTATTATTTTTCGAAAATTATTTAATAAATTTGTTGAATAATTGAATAGTTTACCTTGACGTGTATTTTGTTTTTTAATACGGCCGCTCTTAGTATCAACATTCTCGTTCGCCTTTGATATTCTCTACCCATTAATAAGCTCCGTTCAAATGTTGTACTACGTTGGTCGACATCTTTAGCAAATAGAATTTTATTATGGGAATCGATACGTGCTTGAATTTGTCCATCCAATATTAATTGCATCAATTCATCTTCTAATGCTGGTACAGTTCGATTGAATGCAGCTGCCATTTTATGCATATCAGCTGATAAATACGGACTAAAATATTGTATAAGTGCTCGATTCCGTATTTGTGTATATAATGTATTTATATGTGGTGCAATGTACATATCTAATAATAAATTATCTTTAATCTCATCCAATAATTTCAAGCAGGATGCATATTTTGATTCGTAAAATTTAAATATAATATCTCTTAATTGCGGTTCTAATTCCAAAAATAATTTAAACGAACTACTAAATATAACATTTTTTTGTAATTCATGTCGATCGAATGTGGCTAATGCACATAAACCACCATACATTGCAACATTGTTCGGTGATAATAACTCGGGGAAATCGCAATGATCTAAATTGGCTTGTAGAAAATGTTTAGCAGCCGATTTATATTTTTTCGTTGCTAATTCAGCTAAACCGGCGGCACATTTCAATTTCGTTACAATTAGTTGATTTGTATCTTTAGCTTGGGCTTCAGTAAAATCCGGTGTACCTTCAGCTTTCGATACATAACTTAATACATGCGACCAATTTTGTAAATAAACAGATACTTTAATCACATTCAAACACATATTAACAATATGTTTACCACTTGTACAATAATCTCTAGCTCTTGAATAGCATTTCAATGCATTTGATAAATCACCACAATCTAAATAATGATCACCTAAATCATCATGTCCACGTCGGATACTCTCCTTTATTGAATTCGATTTATAATTTTTCAAATCATTATCGAGTTTTTCTAGTTTCAATGCAGCTTTCTTTGAACGTGTCTCCATCCATAAATTATCAATAACTGGTATATCTTGTGATGTTGATGGTGCTGCCACATCTGGTACATTCAACATTGACGTTACCTCGGCCAATTTCTGATGTAATACTTGATATAAATTCACATTATATGTTGTCATTACATACGATATTGCCATTTTCAAAGCTTCTAAACGTAATGATGGACAATGATCAATTATAAACATTAAACGATATAATTTAGCTAAACCGGTATAACTATTTGCATAAACTTCTAAATCTAATGATGGATTATCAACTGTATAACTTTCTTCTTCATTATTGTCGTTGTCTTCAGGTGGCACGTCCACCTGCATGGGCTCGACAGCATTCTAAAAATAAAAACACGAAATTTATTCAAAGAAAAAAAAAACTTAGGTTAGAACGATTGTGTTAAATATAAAAACAATATTAATTAATAAAAAATTGTAAAATTACTAACAAGAGCAGCTATCGTCTGCATTTGTAAAGGCATGTGTTATTAATTAATTGTATAAAAAAAATTCTAAATAACAACTAAGTATTTTTATTTTGGCTTTGCAATAATTTGACAAATAGCAAAAATCTAGGGGAATTTCACTACTCAAACTAACAGACGCACTGACCGAACGTAACTAGACAATTTGGCGCCAAACTCAAAACACACAATTGATTGTCAGTAAACTAGAGTAACCGTTAAGCTCGGTTATAGCATAGCGAAATCGTCTAGTCCTTAAGCAAATCTACGTTACAGAAGAGTTGGGGCTTGAAGAACTATTTTTCGGCTTCTAGTTCAAATTTTTTTGCCTATTGTCTAGGACTGTTTGTTTGTTCTTGCCAACAAGGCAAGGTGGAGATTTAAACAGCACAATAGTTTCCCAGCTTCCAAATAGCCACAACTGGCAAATGCAATACAATAGCCTTTTAAGTAGCCAATAAGCTACGATGAAGAGATTGGTAAGATTGAATGGATTCTAGTCGCTACAACAAGCCACAGCGGAAGTAAACAGATCGAAGTATAGAGAGAAGTGGGAAAGATGCTGCTAGTACAGCGAAACGTAACGGGTTCTTATTGTCAATATGGCAGTTATCTTCAAATATCGTCTGCGATAGGCCTTATCTCAATATCTGCGTATCTCTTGTTTCACGGATTGATTTGGAATCCTAGACTAGGTTTAAACTGTATCTTCCTAAAATAACAACAATAACAGCAAACACCATTATTTCTATCCACTAATAATTTTGCACAATGGTTTAATTGCTGATCATTCACTAGACTATCATCATTCCATTATTATTACTGTCATTATTTAATAATTTTTTATGTCATTAAATTTATACAATAATAGAACTACACACAATAGAAATACCGTTATTTGATGATAATCATCATTTTTTCAATTCAATATCATTTTTAATAATCATTATTTTCGTATCGAAATTGTATACGAATGATTTCCATTCACAATTATAAATGAGTGGTATTGGGGCAGCTTTAGGTGTAACTTCTGCTTTAACTGCTGCAATTTTATTGATAGTTGGTAAATTTTTAATTATTATTATTATTATTTGGGAGTTTTCAATAAATTTTGTAGTTCATCAAAATAAGGCACCACAGACGATGGGTTTACTCGGTGATAATGGTACCGTATGGTTCGATAATGAATGTCCTGAAATTAGATTTATTTTATTCACAAAGTATATATTAACTTTATTATTAATTTAATTATAGCAAATTCAATTAACTATTTTCAGTACTAATGAATCTTATTATTTACGAAAGAACAATCTTAATGATTCAGTTTTGGTGAATAATAGCAATCCGATAAAAATTATAATACACGGTTTCGATAGTAGTCTAGATGGAGACGTTTTCAAAAACATCAAAGACGGTATAAATTACCAATAATTTGTGGTTTATAAATCCTAGAATTTGATGATTTTCAGCTTATTTCGCCAGCGGTAATTACCTGGTAATCGGTATGGATTGGTCGAAATTATGTAAATTCACCTATCTAACATCAATACTGAATGTAGAACGAGCTGGTAAAATCCTATCAAATCTAATATTATGGCTAATTGATTATAATATAAATTTGAATAATATCCATTTGATTGGTCATAGTTTGGGGGCGCATGTTGCCGCTATTGGTGCTAATAAGATTTATCGTAAATTAAATAGGAAGATACGTCGTATAACTGGTTTAGATCCGGCTAGTCCCGGTTTCGAATATGTCGATTATCAATCGAGACTTGATCGAAACGATGCCGAAATTATTGATGTTATACATACGTTCATTGCTATATTGAGTTTTGTACAACCAGTGGGTTATGTTGATTTTTATCCGAATGGTGGACGACAACAGCCAGGCTGTCCGGAAATTAGCAATATTAGTATATAATCCAAAAAATTATCTATCCACATTTTTGTTACCGCTTTTTTTTTTTTCTTAGTGAAGATGCGCGATAGCATGATTTGTAATCATGCTAGGTCTTATAAAATATTTGCCGAATCGATCAGAAATCGGGATTCGTTCAAAACGAAAAAATGCAATACTGTATTGGATGCTATACGAAAACGCTGTTATCAAACAACTGAAGTACGTTTGGGACAAATTGAAACTTATATAAATAAGTAAGTCAATTGTAAAATTATTTATAAATTTTCATTGATTTGTTGCTTACATAGAAGTGGAATTTATTATCTGCAAACACATTCAAAAGAACCATTTTCAATGTCTTGAGCCGTTATACGAACACATAATTTTATTTATAATATAATAGTGCCGTAATGAGGGCATGAAACGCCCACCGCCCACCGTAACCTGATACTAACTCGAAAAAACCGAATATTTTCATGCTAAATGATCTAATTGTAAGATGTTTACATCGGCAAAATTTGTGACGTTTCTACTAATCGTAAAGTAGCTGCTATCGGTAGAAATCAAGCAATTACTATTGCTTATCATCATCATTTTGTTAACAACCAAGATTGGGTGAGCCGATAATATTTCGCACAACCTTCCACTGAAGACAAGTTCGTAGTAGAAAAGTTGCTAGTTGGCGGAGCGTCACAAATTCAGCCGTTGGTAAAATCGATCATTTTTGTACGAATCGGGTCGGTATTGTTTGTTTTGCTCCCCAAAGAGAGTTGCACCTGTGGCAGGTGCCTATTTCGCCACGTCCTCGTTACGGCATTATTTCAAAACAAATAACTTTGATTAAAACTTGTTATCATTATCAATTACTATTATTATTCTTACCTTAATTATTTCTCAAGATTTATAGGTCTAGACAGATGTATGTAGTTGAGTCCGGACAATTTAAGGAAAATTAGTTTTGTTAGACAAAAGTTTCGTTCTATATATCTTACTTTATACATATATTTTTTATATATGTAATAGATAGCTTTTATTTTATTATGATTCAGTAGTAGTCAACATTATGTTTTTATATCTCAATAATAATTAATTAAATTTGCAATTATTATGCTATGATACTCGATTCAAACCCGGCGCATCCACCAGAATGTGAACAATTGAATATCAACAATTACTAAATTTTATGGAATTTGTTGTAATGATCGCATTTACTGTAATTATATTGATTCTACAATTACGGACACCTCCGATGACCGGACACTTTCTAAATCATTATTACGAGAGTGCTTTAAATTTTTTTTTATTATTGTCTTTTTTCTTCTAAACAGGCTTAATTTGCCATAAAACTATGCCAGTTGAAATGACAGTCGTCAATATTGATATTTAGAGATGGCACATTGGATTTTTATATTTTCCATAAGATAGTGGCATGAAAAAGTTTTTGATTCTTGCTCTGATTCTTACAGCTAGCTAACCATGCATTGTATAGAAAAGCTAAGCACTTATTCTTATAGAGAATTGAATGCTTTACAAAAAAGGTGTCTTACGATTTTCTGAGAATCTTCAATTAACAAATGTATACAAAAATATATTAAACATTAAAATTGATCATGCCAAAATTACATAGAATTGTTAATTATGGAGATCAATCCATAAATCTAAACGGCAACTAGAGTTTTATAATATTTGGTTATTGATTTATTCATAGTTTTAATTATAATATTATGGTTGTTAATAATAATAATAAGCCGGCGCATCCGCCAAAATCAAATCAAAGTGTTAATCTATGTAAGCGATCTTAATAAATTTTTTGTACGATTCTATTGGAAAATTGTTGTAATAAATCAGATAAACAGAGATTTTCATTATTTGATTTTCCCTCTCAATAGGAAATCCATCCATCTTTATTTTTTATTGATTTATCTAAAGTTGGAGCGAATTTACTAAAACTAATCTATTCTATAAATTGACGGAAAATTGAAGTTCTTTGGGAGTTTTTCTTATAGATTATTATCACAGCTCGAGATCGAGATTTTCTTTTAATTAATTAATTTGTTTTCTGAATAAATTTTCTAGTTTCATGCATCCACCGAAATTATATTAAAGCACGAACATATCGAAAAATTTAGATATAATTAGTTAAAGAAAGTTTTTCTTATTTTCTATATATATTGTACATCTATATATAAAAGATAACAGGAAAGTTTATGAGCTTTATTTATGTTATATAAGCTTCGTTTCATCAAAAACAAAATTAGTCTGCACTGAAAGTCATAAAATTCAAAACAGAGAAAGAGAAAGTTACAATTTACGAAATTCTCAGCAATTTGTATCTTATTTTTAATGAATTGTGCCAGTCAGCGTTTATCAAAATGTTATTTTGATTACATTAAAAAAATATTGTACGATTAAAACCGAATTTTCGGTTTATCTATTCGATGGAAAATTAATTTATTAAGTAGTTAGAGAAAATATTGTTTATAAATGGAAAAGTTTGGAAATTCATCCAGCTGGGAAATATTTCAGTTGTGGGATTTTAGAGATTCAAAGTTGAAGTTTTGAAAGTTGCAATCCACATGAAATATATTGTTATTCAAAATAAATTAAATTTTTTGTTTTGTGAACAAAATTATAAATACGAGGGCTAATTTAAAAGTGATGATAACAGAATTACTAGAGTAACCACTTGTGTGTGTACCAACTTGGTGGAAACATTGGAAGACACTGCTCCTCTATACAGTTGTACGTTGGTGCAAGAAGCTTGAACATAGTTGATGAGCATGGCTAAACATCGGTAAAGATGTGAGAAGAGTTGAGAATCAAGTCTCAGTTAACAATTTAGGTCACAGGGATCTCGTACGTCGAAAACTGAACAAAATGTCCGCACATTGGGTATCTAGAATGTTAACCGGAAAATAGAATGAATGAGCAAATCTTGATAATAACCAAGCTGATACAGGCAGATTTCCGATTGGATTTGTGACAATGGACGGGATCTGAATCCATCACTACCTCAGAGACCCAACAACAATTCATGACTTGGAAACAACCGCACTAATCGACAAAAAACCATCAAGGGAACCAAGCAAGTTTTAAATAATTCAAATAGCCATCCTATACTTCAGATCTGGCTCGAAACGAGTTCTCTCTGTTACTGGCTTAAGCAGCAGCTCAGGAGCTCTCTTTCGATTTCGCTCCAAGACTAGCATAATTTTAAGAAATTAGCTTTTTTATCACCTCTATTCTTGTACTGATAATTTCATTAATCAATGATTCATTTGAATCAATATGTGTTGATTTTATGTGAAATACACTAAAGGTTAAATTCTATTATTAGTTTTATTATTATATATGGAGAACTGCTTTGTAGTCATATTAATGCATATATGTTTATAGTTAAACGCTTGTATTTAGCAAACGTGCTTGTTTAACAATAGAACCCTACATAAATAATATGGATGTGTATAATCAACAATAAACTGCCGAGCTAAATTACATACAATCAGAATAATTGAATCAGTAGATTAGAAAAGGTGTTTATAGTATATTAGATAATATGTTTAAATATTTATTGTTGATACGTAAACAATAAATTGAATATGTTGTATTTTCTTTGTCTATTCTATCGATTTTTCTTCAATCCCAAAAAGAATAGTTCAACACAATTTGTAGTATTGGGTTATATAAATGAAAGCTTTATGCGTTCAATTCAGTAATAGAAATTACTTGTATCATTACTGAAGATGGAAGCTTGTTGTTTAATGCCTATAATGATGAGAGGAAACGACACGAGATGAATTAGGACCATAATTCCAGTTCTCAATTGATGCCAGTTCTTGTTCTCGGCTACGGCAATCAGCACTCTTTATCGCGACAGCCGTTCCTCTTTTCTCACACAATCTCATAGACACTTAGTAGGATGAAATATTCATATCGTATTTGAGATAGATATATCGATAATTGGATATAGGTAGATAGAGAGCGAAGGATTGAGATATTGAGAAAAAGAGGAAGAAAGAAAAACAGAGAGAGAGAGAGATAGGTGAGTTAGAGATGGATATTGGACGAAAACGATTGAGATAGATAGAGAGAAGAGGTAAAGGAGAAAAAGAGAAGAGAGAGTGTGAAAGGAAAATAGTACAATAGGTAGCGATAGAGAGAGAGAAAAATATTGGGGACGTGATAGACATATAGTGAGATAGAGAGTGAGAAAGAGAGAGAGTCAGATAAGGAGAGAGTGGAATTGATATAGAGAGGAAGTAGAGGTGAACCTGGGGAGATTTGGAAAGTGATAGAGGGAGTGAGAGAGAGAGAGGGGCGAATGGGAGAAGAGGGAGAGAAAATGCAGAAAACATGTAAATGGCGAGAGAGAAAGTCTTGGAGACGAGAGGGAGAGATAGTGAGAGATTTAGATAGCTGGATAAGAAGCAACAGAAAGAGATAGGGTGAGGAGAATATATGAGAGAAAGCAAAAATGCGGACAATATCGAGTAAATGAGTAAAAAGAGTGAGGAATATAGTAATAGATTGAAGGGGAAACAAGTTGGGGAGATCTAAAGGAGAACAGGATTAGAACAAAATAAATAGCGGACGATCGGAGAATGAGAAATAGATTGGTAGATGAGGAGAGAGAGAGAGAGAGAGAAGGCAATAAGGTGACTGAGACGGGATGAGTGAGTTACATAGGGGTTAAAAGAGGGAGAGAGTGATGGGGAAATAAAGCTATAGAGAGATAAATGGGGAGAGAGGGATAGAGAGAGAGTAGGAAAATTGATTAAAGAAACAAAATTTTTTGAATCGATCGAATCCATACGAGAGTCGTTGAACAATGCTCGTTCGCCCAGCTACAATACGAACGAACGAAAATTGTATTTCCTTATAGTTTCTATTTTATCTAGAGAATTCCAAAGCAAACCATATTTATTTTATAACAAATTGAAAATCTCAGCAATGGATTAAATAAAACACGTGTGGCATTTATCAAATATTTATTTATTAATCTTATAACATAATCAAATCAAATTAATCAAATAGGCTACATGTATAATTTGAAATTATAATTATTATTATTATTTAAAATGGAACAATTTATTTTTGCATAATGTATACATATATTAAAAGTATTTGATTTTCTTATATCAGACATGAATTTTTCATATATTTAATAAATTTTTGTTATAATACAAAACAAAACACAACCTTATCTATCATCGGCTATTTCTGGCAAACTATCAACAGTATAAGTAATATTTTTACAACATTATGTAGATTAAGATCTTAGCTTAATGCCCCAATAATATTTTGTTAATTTAAAGTAATTTATCAAATTTTATCCGATAAACATTTATTTAATATAATTTTATTAATGATTAGTTTTTTGAATAATTATAATAATAATAATAATGATAATGGAAGAATTTGAATTGATGTCCAGAAAACCGATGCATTTTTGAGCCCTTTGGTGTTTTAAAGATGAAAATTTGATCAATAATTGACAATAATTGTATTTATTACTAAATTTCTACAAAGACTAAAGTTGAATTACAATTTTTTTTCTTATTTGGTGGGTTTTTGTAAAAGTGAAAAATAGAAATTTGGGGGCGACTATTATGATTTTCTGTACATTATATAGTTCAGTAATTATTTGGTTTAATTATAGTTTGTTAATAGAAATACAATTGTTTGTTGTTGTTTTAAGATATGATACACGAATTCCTTTTACTATGACGATCCCGTATCTGTTGTAAATGCTGTAATTGGACGGCTGATGGTATCATAGCACTACTATGTGATGGTGTTGATGTTGGTCCAGATTGTAATGGTAATGACTGACGTCGGCGGCGACGTAATGCCGGACTCAAATTATATTTGATTTTAGCTTGCACTAACAATTCTTTAAATACTTTACTAATATTCAAATTTTCTTTGGCTGATGCCTCAACGAAACCATTCTCCCAATCAACAGTTACAACCGATTCAGTTGTTGCCGTATCAACCTACATCCAACAAAAAGAAAAAACAAAAACTAAAACTTAAGTACTAACTGCAACCCGGCGCATCCACCAAAATTCGAAATATAAAATTCTCGATTTCTCTTATACCCAGTTTTCTAGAAGTTTCAGGGAATATCTCCTTTGATTAGTGACTTCCTTTTCATATGTTCACTCAAGAGAGCTTCTACTGTATCTCTATTCACTTGTAGCGATAATTTTCTAGAATTTGTTCGTACCCGGCGCATCCACCAAATTTTTTATGATTGTATTTAATCTATAAACTATCAATTCTATGATTATATGACGTAATTGAAGATTATGTAATTTGGCCGAGCGCATCCACCAAAATGAGATCGCGATAAAAATAGAGATTTTCCTTTCGCTACAATATTATTCCGGATTCGGGTTATTGATCTTTTGGGAGGAGTTTTTCTTAAAATAGCGCATCCACCAAAACTAGAACAACAACTTGGCAATATTCTATAAATAGAAGTTGGGAAATTTTCTTGCGATTTTTCCATCGAATATAATTTCTCTTTTCGATAATTAATTACTTTATAAATAATTTTTTTATTATAATAAAAACATATCTACTCAATTAAATTAGATTAAAGTACAATTTAGGAATTTTGTTGAGATGATTGTGTTAAAACAAAAGGGTTATCAACAACATAACTCGGTCATAAATTAATTTTAAATCTACAAAAGTGAATTTCAAATAAATTAGAATGTCTAAATGGAAATTTGATTTTACATAGAAACAGACTTGTTAATAAACAGAAAAACTAAAAATAAATAAACATACTAACAATAACAACAACAAACCCTCGATTATAACAATCGATGTTTTGTGGGGAAAGTAACAAGTTTTCACTTAACGAAATTCAATTTCCACCACATTCGATTTTAATGGAAATATTTAAATATTCGAAGACAATCAACAACTGAAATTCGATTATCGTCGTCTTTGAAATAACAATTCAAAAGACAATTATTGTTGAAAGTCGTTTTATGAATATTCATAATTCCTAGTCATATTTTTCTAGTGGAAAATTTTATTATTTTTAGCAAAATAAAATAGTAAATCGATAGATAAATTCTTAGGTAAAGTTCATTGCAAGATTTCGAAGAAGAACTGTAAATCTCCGTTAAGTTCGTTAAAGTAGAAAGTAGAACGGATCGATTGCTCAATATTAAATTATTATTGGGGTAGAAATATAGAATTTCCATTTACCGAATGGTTCCTTTATTCTGACAAGGCCAAATATTGCAAATTTTCAAATTTTCGTACAACAAAAATTGGTGTCACGTCGTTATCTGGGTTGCGGCCGGTTGCAGAATAACCGGGTAGCTTTTGTTAGTGTTGAGATAGACTGGGACGATTGCTCTATGGCGCCACTTGTCCAACGAGACGAGAAATAAAATGGCACAATGGAAATGAACGGCTTATCTTTGGAATAAAAATAAAATGTAAGATGATTCTAGAAAATTGAATTAGCATCCGACAAATACACGTCACAAGATATCACTGGACAAGTGCAATGTTCCTGGCCGTCACCAAGCTACTGCAGAATCAACATAAAGCTACTGCAGGAAAAAACACAAATAGGGCGGTCCTGATCGCCGAAAAGCTAACACAGGAATTATAAAACAAATAGAATAATCCCGGTTTTGATCAGAAATCACTATAGGAAGACAATAAACAAATAGACGAACCACTGAAGGAACGACAAAGAGAAACAAAGCGTTCCTGGTAGCTTGAAAGCTATCACAAGAATAAAACTAACCGATGGAAGATGTTTAGTTGCCGCCTAGGCGCCGCAGAAATATCACCGACAATTGAGGTGATGTTGAGACTGAAAACTAATCGGCGACGAGCCACACTAGAAGTTATAGCTTATAATTGCGGGAAGACAATGTTTTTGTATGGTAGGACGGTGCGGAATTCATACGAATAGCTTATCAAGCGCATAGCTTGAACGCCGGCTGCTGGATAGATGTTTTCCCTTTAAGCTCAATGGGATAGGTTTTCATCAGAATAAGTAGACCTTTGAACGACTTTTTAAGGACGCAATGAAGTTGCAGTACTTCTAGAAATATGTGGCGTCGACAGGTGAAATTGACAATAGATTAATAACAAAAGATTGATGGAGATTTTCATCTAATAAAATGTCAAAAATTTCATCTAGATGCGTTAAATAGAAACTTTGTAAAATCTTACCTCTCGTTCACCAGTCAAATCGATTTTATTGCCAACAACAACAATTGGTACATTCGTTGTACCTTTCGTTTCATAAATTTGATCGCGCAACATACGTACTTCTT
>JAZBGX010001353.1:0-14810 GCA_037414775.1 Zonitis immaculata
CTTCACTTATTGTTTTAGTCATGTGTACCGCAAAATTCTATACAATTTGGCAAATAAATTTTGCAATGAAAATAATAATTCTCACCCTTTCTTCCTGTTCTTCTTCAAATCGTATCGAATTTAGTAAAATAATCACGAGGGTGTTGAAAAAAAAAAAAAAAGAAAAAAATCAAATCACTAAAAACGCAAAAAAGGAATTCTCTGTTTTTTCCTTATACAATAAAAATTCTTCAACCGGCTTTTGCTTTTACAGCTTTTATTACTTTTAACAGTGTATGTATATATTTGTAACCAATCCTTGCAACACTCACTTTGTATAATAAAATTGGTTTGTATCTATCTAGTGGTAGCAACAAGCAACAACAGCAGGCAGGCTACAACACACAACAGTCAACTCTCTCAAAAAACCGAGGAAACTCGAGTCTACACAGCAGGATGATTCATCGACTGGTCATATTATTCTAGGTTGGAAACCGGCAATTTTTCTACTTTCTCTCTTATTTATTATATATACAAGTAGTCTCTCTACTCTACTCTCTCTCTCTCTCTATATATATATATTCGCAATTATTTTATATTTTGAAATAAAATTTCATCAACTCGTATCAATTATACCATTTATGGTTTTTTATTGTAGTTTTATCCGATATATTATGCACTTTCGACCTGTTTTCCTGCTGTATATAAAACCATCAACTTATAAAATTGATACAAGATTATTTAAAATTTATTTTATCATTTACTACTTACTATTTATAGATAAATCAATTTCTTCAATACAAATAACCGACAAGATTTATAAATGACAAATCATTGACAAATGATAAAAAATTACAAAAAAAAAAATCACACCACCATAAATATCAAATCTATTGTTATTTTTTTTAAGTCCTATATCTATTATTAATTATTATGACTCATTTATTCCCTTATCCAAATTTTAATTCATATGTAAATTACTAACGGATACCGTAATTATTTCGATTTGTACTTATAAAATACAATTGCTATTTTTTTATTTTTGTGCAACAAAAACGTTATTGCAATCGTTTGTGTTTTTTTTTTTTAAACGGAAATAAGGCTAAAACGACAATTTATATATAAGTAACGCTTTCACGATCATTAATTCCCTAATTACCTTCAACTCCTTTCATTGTAGAAATACAATACAGTTATAAGAGGTTTAATCTACCAAAAACAAAACAAAAATTGCAACCGTAAGAGTTCAAATAAATCCGTTTTCGTGTATAATTAATATAATTTAATGTAAATTACCAAACATCTATAGTCTAGACTTACAATTAGACCTATAAAATGTATATGTATAGTAAATAAATAGGTGGGGAAGACCAACCCTTAATATAAATAAACGAAACCAAGCCTTCATTTAGCATGAATGTAGATAAAAAAAACAAAACTGTTTATTTGAAATATCACGATTAATAATAATTTCCATGTTTCATTATTTAATATAAAAGATATGAATCTGGAAACTGGTATTATTAATCAATTCGATATTAATCTTGAATTCTACAGAACGTTCACAAACTGACCATCTAAACCAGCGTTTCCCAACCTTTTTTTTTTTGGCTAGCGTACCACTTGGTAAATAGTAACATGACGCTAAATTGTACCACACTACGTAAAAATAATTTTCACGAACAACGGAGATATTTCGATGATTTAATTGTTTCTTAATTTCTTGTCCGCCATTACTGATTATTTTACGCATACCAACACCGGTTGAGAAACGCTGATCGAAAAAGTACTATAGAGAGAGCCACAAATATCCATATTGAATAGAAGCGGGAAGGCGAGCGATAAAGGCGGCGGCGCATCCACCAATTTGCGGAATTTAGATTTCTTGGCAAACGTATGGTCTTTGAAAAAAAAAAAGTAGAAACAACCATTTTGCCATCAAAACATAACGTTAATTTGGAATTTATTGTGAGTAATTTTTCTTCGAAAAATTTCAACTTGATCGATGACGGACGCTCCTTGATGAGAATTTGAAATTATGCTATATTTGGTTAAACTTTAAAAATAAATGACTGCATATAGAAACATGTTAGATTGACTATACTGACTGTTGATGGCTGGCTAGTGGTTCAAAACGACAATCTATATAGTATTGTTTAATTTTTTATTTTTTCTCTAAATAAGTAGTGATGCAAAATAAAAACCAGAAGACTGATGATAGAACAGATGTTTACCAATTAAAAACCATAAGGAATATCTCTTAAATTTATATAAAGTGTTTGTATATAAATTTTTTTAAATAGAAATCAACATATGTCTCCATATGATAGTTTGAATATACAGTCTGTTCCAAATTAGACTATATGATTTCACAGGTTTAAGGTGTTGTAGTTGAGGAAATGAAAAATTAAAAACAAAGCACTCGAAGATTCAAAGTAAGCCAACTAATAAGAACTAATCTTGATAAAAAAAAAAAATAACATATTCATCGAAAACCTACGCGAATCGTTCCAACGCTCAAATACTCTCAATCCTCGACACCCTAGGAATTAATCATACAATCTTATTTGGAACAGACTGTATAAACTTTTCATATTTAATAAACAAATCATATATATATATATATATATATAGTAACAACGACAATTCACAATATTTTGTTATTAACAAACCACATAATATAAGAGGTTAATTGTATTTTTGAGAAATTTCACCTAGAATTTGTAATTAATTCGCCAAATTTTTCTATGAGTCATACAAAATAATAACTCTAATTAAAATGACGTAATCCAGCATCCGGAAATTGTTCAACTGTTTATGGAAATTTCCGTCTTACCTATTTTTATTAATTATTATTATTATAATAATAATAAAATATAAACAAACAAAATTGGTATTGGTGAAAATATTAAAATTCTAGTCTGAAATTGGCAAGAACAACAATGACTCATTCAATAATAATAATAATAATAATAATAGTAATAATAGTATTGGAATTTTTTTTCAAAGCACCTCTCCTCCACACGTTTTTTTATTGTTATGATTACTCAATTTTCCAACAGGTTAGTATTAGAAGTTAGAGGAAATAGAAAGGTATCAATATATGTATCGCATAATAAAATGTCAATGACCAAAAATATAAACAATGATAGAATTTTTGTTTCGGTTTTTGTTTTTTTGAATTAAAATAGAGAAAAAATTTGCAGGAAATAACAGTTGTATTATATACACACAGTATAAATAAATAAATAGATAGATAGATAGAAGGGAAATGTACTAATTAAGGCCATTTATTTAAATAAATATCTATTGAATAAAAATTAATGTACCTATAGAAGAAATTTTTAAGAGAAAGGATGATGTTTTTTTTTTTAAAAATTTCTTCTTAAATAAATTAAAACTAAAGTAAATGTAAAATGAAATTGGTAACAACGACCTCATTGAAAATTTCTTCTATTATTATTATTATAAATAAAAATAAAAATTATAGAGACTATTGTACGAATAACATTTGTGTTTTGCTCCAATTCCAACAATTCCTATAATCATTAAGCCGTTAATTATTCAAATCGAGTAATAATAATAATAATAATAATAACAACGATAACGTGATGATTGGATAAATGACGACAATTAATTCTTAAAATAACTTAATTACAATTTTTTTTTTTTTTATGAGAAATTATCCTATTTTCTTGTTGTTATTGTAATTTTTCAATAATATTGAAAGTTTCATTGAAAATTTTGTTGCTATATACCTATACCGTATAAGAAAATAAATATGTATTGGTCCAATGGAATTCAATTCTTTAAAACTTGCAACCATGCATAACATTTATGGTTCATAAAATATCAAGGACTGGTTATTTATTTATTTATTTATTATTATTTTTTTTTGTTAACACTATATCCATTGGGTTTATTGGGAAATGCAATCTATACTTACATTACCAAAAAACTAATAATAATAAATATTGGAAATTATCACAAAATCATGATCGGAATCGAGATAACAACTAATCGAGAATAGTACAATTTCCATTTTACAAAAATAAAATAAATAAATAAACATATATACAGAATGTACTGAAAGTAAATGGGCACCTTTCCGACGTCAATTTGGACCGTTCAAACCAAATATACCTCAGTACCAAAGTGCTTATTTAAGAAGTTATAGCACTTTGAGGATTACAAAAAAGATAGAATAAAAGAAAAAAAAATCTACCGACAGCGCCCTCTACAATATACAGTAATGTAAGTTCACTGATAATGTCTGGCTTTCAATTTGATTTGTCTTTATGTTGCTGCGGTCTAAGATATAAGTATCCAATAATAGAAATATTTTTGTATTCTCCAAAAAGCTATAACTCCTTAAAGAAGCATGTTGGTACTAAAATTGTCCCTTTACTTTCGTTACACACTGTATATAAAACTATTTATGATTTGATATTAAAATAACTGAACCATGGAATATATTGTGAGAATTTTTCCAAAAAAACTGGCATTTATTATTGTCAAGAATCATCAACCATATGTTAATAATAATAATAATAATAGTTAGTCAAGATTACGAGCTGTTTTGTTATATACAGCGAGTCCCGAAATTAAATCTCAAAACTTAGAAAATTTATCATAAATAAATAAATAAGCGTCCCTTTCAGAATTTTTGTGTTCGTTTTGCTAAAAAACATCAAGTGCTATTATAACTGTAATAGCAAATTTCATAATTTTCTCTTGAGCAGTTTCGGTCATATTGAGAAAGTACATTCTCAAAATTCCGGTTTTATTCGATGATCGTATCACCTCAAGGTAGAATTTTACGATCCATAATTACGATATAGTTACTGCCTGTTTCCAAAATTGGTGTAATATTGCCCGCTAGTTGCGATCGTTGAAAAATTGAAAAAATAAAATACAGTACACAAGAGGTGGCATTTCTGGGACGTTCATGTGCCACTGACGAGGTTTTACACGTAAGAAAACTGGTAGCTGTAAGGAAATCTTAATTGATAGCTTCATGGGATAATGATGGAAGACAAAAAAACAAAAACTAGACCATCATTCAAGCAGGAGCAGGCCTTTCTGGATAGGAAAGTAAGAGTATTGGTGTGATGCTCGTAACGTGAGAACACTGATACTTTTACTCAAGTTTCCAGATTTTATCAAAAATAGATATAGCCTGGAAAAATGAACAGAGCGGTGGTCTTCAGATCATTAGAAGCGACACTTGCTCCAGGCATCTCTCTCCACTACCGGAGATGCTCAGGTAGAGAGAGATAATCTCTTCTCTGGAAACTATGCCAGACGGTGATTGCCTGAGGCACGATAGGTGCTGTGTTTTACAGTCAAGACAGAGAGAGGAGTTATGATCGTGTTTTTTTTTTAGTTTTTGATGATTTAATTCACTGACTAGAGTGACTCATGCATGGGACGCAATCTACGTACTTTCAACTATAAACAAATAAGTTGTGAAGTAATTTATTCACATCGACCCGTATAAATTAATGAAAAAGAATCACAACAGATCTTGAGAGTCTCTCTCTCTCTCTCTCTCTTTATGCCTTATTTACAAATAATAAAATTTTAATGAATTTTCGTAGCATATAAAGTACACGTGTATAATATAAATATTGTCATAGTATAAATTTATTCCAAAAGACAACAACAACAACAACATAACAAAACTACAAGGGGGCTAAAAGAATGATAATAATCTAATACCAGTATTATTGAGATGCAATAATATAAATGTATAGGGTGGTGACTTTCTTTCTATTATATGTATATACATATATACAATGTGTGTCTCAACGTGGAAGCCCCAATTATTTATCAGGTTAAAAACAGATAAAATTATGATTGTAAAATTTAAATAGAACACTGATTTTTCTATAATCCAAAACCATTTTCTAATTGAAAAAACTATCAACAATAATTATCTTAACAAACAGTTGATAGTAGTAACATCGTCGGGATACACGCTGTATATATAAAATACTAGTATATAGTAGAATAGATAAGGGTAAAACTTGATTATATCTGGATGGATGGATGAATGAATCACCCCCAATTATACGATAAGTTTGAATCATTATTTTATATCCCCAAAAAAAAATTGTATGAAAATTCAAAATTTATTATATTTATTTATAAAATAAAACAAAATATTGGAAATATAAAATAATTATATACGTAAATAAAACGTTTGTTGTTTGTTCTTTTTCCCCCTACACCCTACACCCTTTTGAATATAATTGTGATCATGAATATATATGTATACATAACGACCACCCTCTCCCTCTCTCTCTCTATTATAACAACTTTTTATTATATCACCATCAATTCCTCAACAACCACTAAGCCAATACATAATATAAAGAAGGGGGATGATACATAATATACATACGAGTCATTAAAACTATTTTAACGATGTCGAATTATTCATATAAAACTCTCTATATAAATATATTGAGTTGTCAATCGAAATAAAATCAACCCTTCTTCAAATATCACTAAAAATATATATATATATATACAGGCTGTTACAAATTGAACAATACTGTATAGAGGTTTTCCTTTTCAAAACCATCCTGTACACCTGTGGTACACAAAATAAATCGTTCAATGGTCATCCTGTACATATATTTGTAATTATAATAAAAATTCTTGCACGTCTTCTTTTTATTTCCAATTGAACATCAACCGGAAATTATAATGTCCATTTTTATAATCTATTATTATTACTATTATTAGAAAATATATATATATAGTTATATTTTTTTTTTTACAATGTCTTGGGCAATTGGCCAAAAAATATATACCATCTATGAATTTCCGGTAATAATAATAGTAATAATCAAGTTCATCGGCCAAGTTCTAATTAAATTATATAGAAATAGTTAGATAATTAATTAAAAAAAAAAAAAAATTAATTTCAAGTATATTATTATTCCACTCTTTTTTCTTCCCCTCTCACACATCTTAATTTTTATTACTTGTAATAATAAATTGGCGAATATATGTATGTATAGCAATTGAATGTACCACACCTTCTCCACCAAAAACTGGGTGTATACCAATTAATATCAAAATGGTAATCACGTAAAAATTGATTGATATATAGAGGAAAGTTCAGCAAAAACAACTAATCTGTCCCCGGTATTGTTTCATAATATCATCATTTCCATAGTTATTAAATGGGAAATTATATGATAAATATAATAATATTATGATACACCCATATTTCGATTTTCCAAGGAAAAATCATAAAGATTCTAGTAAGAAGAAATTACAACTGACTCATCTGCCATATATAAATATATATGTTTATGAATGCATAATATCCTTAATAATAAGAAACCACCTACGACTTTCAATGTCTGTTAGTCTGTTTTATAAATATTTCTACCTACGATTTAAATGTTAAATTATAGTATGAATCATTATTATAAAACAATAATAAAAATATAATTAACTATGGGGAAAAATTGTGTTCTTTTCTCAATTATTATTGTAAAAATTTAACTCACCGGAAAATTATCTAGATAAAAACACTTTTTATCTATTATTTTTTTTTGGAATTATTACGCGGATATCACTAATTTAATAGTACACGTCACTTTTATAATTGAATTTGGAAAAAATGACACAGTAATTGTACAAAAACCAACAAACAAACAAAAAAAATGTACTGAAAAGCCGGTAGTTGCTTATTTAGTTCCTGCTAGTTGAATGAAATTGGAAATGTCTATCTACCTATTTTACTATAAACTGACAATGAATGAATCAAACCATAAGATTGGTTGGGGATAATAAAAAATAGGGGGAGAAAATATTACATATTTTTTTTTTTTAGAAAAATGGAAACTTTCGAAATTATATTCGAGTTGGCAGAAGAAGAAAAAAAATCCGGAAATATCATTGTTTGTTTTGGAAATTTGCCAACCAAAAAAAAAAAAAAAAAATCCATGTTGAAACTGTTAAATAATAGTGACATTGGAGAATCTGGAAATTTTTAGACGGAAACGCGATCTAGACAAACATAAAATTGAAAATTTCCAAAGAAAATCCACCAAACAATATACCTATAGTTATACAGACAGTCCCAACGGGAATTGTATCGATTAATTACAGAAAAAATCCAATAGGGGGGTCTCATCCAGCTGAGATATTTTTAAGTTGGTAGCAATTCTGAATATATCAAAAATTGATTATTTTGAATAGAATACCGCTTTTGGAACAGTTAATTTTAATGTCATCATTCAATATTTTATAAATAACGGATAGATACAGTTCCCATTGGGACAGACTGTATATTATATATTTAATTCTAATTTTATTGATTCTATTATGTAAACAGGTAAAATTATTGAGACTTATTAGGAAATTTGTGGCTTCAGTATCATTTAACAAAAACAACAACCAGGATACTGACCTATAAGACAGGATATCAAATTTTTTTTTTATATCAAACAAAAAAATCACAATACACACACACACACAAGAACCATATGGCGGATATATTTTATTGATTTTTTCCTTCTTCCTCCCAACAAGTACCTCACCCTTATCAAAAATATACAACAGGAAAAAGGATAATTATCATTGGAAACAAACAAAAAAAATGAATAATACAATAAGTAAAAGGGTATTTTTACAGTCCATGGAATCATAGTAAAACAATAAACTTTCAAAACAATGAAATATAGGGTTATACCATCTATCTCTTCATTATTATCTAGTAAATATACCGTTTTTCAATGGCTATTCTTCATAATTATAAATATTGCAATGAATTTTTTCTTGCTGTAGGTTAGTGCAAATTTGTTTTATAATAATGAAGAACGTGGGAAGTAATGAATCAAAGAAATGTATACAGCGTGACTCACAAATGTCTATATAATTCTAGTATTAGTTGAGGACATGAAAAAAAAAAACGCACTCGATATATCAAAATTTGATATCTAAGCAACATTTTGGCGTTAAAACACTCTTTTCTTCATTCTCTCCATTAACGACCAGCAAGTCATTTGTGAATCACACTATATATTAAACTATATAAAGTCATAATTAAGTTTCTATAATAATTGTAGGATTGTTTGTTTGAAGGGAATTTCTTTATATTCTACTATCTACCAACAGATATCCTACACATTCATTTATTTATTTATCAAAAACAATAAATTATAAAACCTCCATCCATATTATAACAAATTTAAAGCCGTAAGGTGAGAATAAATCTACCAATTTATTTTATATTCATATAAAATAAATTAAAACTAAATATAACGTTACTTATACAGTGTGATTCACAAATGACGTTCCTATAGTCTATAACTCTAGTCCTATAAATAGAGAAAATGAAAAACGCACTTGAGAATTCAAAGTATGATATCTAGACAACATTTAGGCGTTAATAAAATAGTTTTTCTTGATTTCCAGAATTTTGTATATCGTAAAGGTCCGCATTTAATAAAAAGACGAAAGGAACGTTTCAACGCCAAAATGTTGTCTTGTCTAAATATCAACACTTTGAATTCACAAGTACGTTTTCCATTTCCTCAACTAATAGAACTAAAATTATAAACACAGACACGTCATTTATGAATCAGGCTGTATATATGTATACAGGATGATCCACCAGAAAAGTTCCTGGTCTTGTAACTATACGGAATTGATGATCTAAAGTTAGAGAACATTTTTTTCCCTCTATTAGAACCAGAGTTCCTACAAGAGACCACCTTGTATATTTTCTATTTATATTTATTATGTCGAATTGTGAATTATTGTCTACGCTTGGTTGCCATTGAAAAAAAAAAAGGAAAGGGGACATGGCAGATGTCTATATAATCGATTTTGTTTTAAATCTAATCGTAAATGATGATGATGCACAACTTTAATACGAAACTTCGCAACTTATTATTATCAATCGATCTTTGACTTGTTTTCTTATTGTTAAAACTTGTTTTTTTTTTAAAAAAAAATATAGAAATCAATTAATTAATAATAAAATTATATGTAGGTACATAAATATAATTTGGAAATATTTATTAATTTAAACAACACGCACTCTATAATATTATGTCGCCTCTAATCTAATCAAACAATCTAATACTTGAATCTAATAAATTTTTAACAATGGCAATGACCTAGAGCTACAAGAACAACATGTCGCTTGATATTATTTAATCATCTAGAAATATTGAAATTAATGAAAAGTATTACAATAAAACACACCCACTAATAACAACAACAACAACAACAATTGAATCTCTTATTCAATAATAAGAATTAAAAAATAATTTTTAATTGATATTAATGATGATCAAAGGAGACACAATATAATTTAACACACGCACACACACACACAAATTCATTTCAATTAATTCAATTATTTTTAAAAATGAATCATTTAGAGAAGATTCTAGATGAAGAGTGAGCAAGCACACAACAGCTTGTTGTAACATTTTAATTTTACATAAGAGACAGTTATAGTTCTTGTTTTTTTTTTTTAATTATTAAAGGAATGCAATAGAGTATCTCAGATTGGTTAATGTGGCATGTGAATCGCACCACAGGACATACCAACAAAGAGACGACAAGACAGCTCTACACATCGATATCTCAAGATGATAGAACCCAATAATCATTATAAAATATTTATTAATAAATTAGACACCATAACCATCTTAAAAGATGTGGGAAATGTTTAGAAATTTTCATAAAACTATAGAAATAAATTTTTTTGTAAAATCAACAAAAATTATTTGAAATAGACAACCATTATAATTAATTACTAATCAAAAAATCAAGTTGACTCAACTTTATAATAAAGTAGAACAAATTGTTTTATATGAAATAAATAAAGCTCACCTGGATTTTGACACACCATATTATAAACAGCTAAAGCTATATCATCTTCTAATAGAAAATCCCATAAACCATCACAACCTAATATAAGAAAATCTTCACCACCATCCAATTGTATTTCACGTATTTCAGGTATTGCAGTAACAAATGGTTTATAATCAGCATCACCTACAAAATGAATCCATTAAATTATACATTCAACCATCAGATTTACTTAATAAAAAGGGTTGCATACAACATTCAATAATATTACCTATAGCTCTAGATACAGCTAATTGTCCATTAACTCTCCATGTTCCATAAAATATAACAAAACCACCTTCACTTTCAATTCGTTTTCTTTCGTCCTATAAAACAAAAACAAAAATAGAATACATACAGGGTAAGTAGAGTGTCTTAAGTGTACAAGGAAGCCCCATTATTCAGTTGCTCAACATTTTTCACCATTTTGAGTGTGTTCTCAATAATTAGATCATTGACTTGGATAGTAAAACAGTATTATTGAGCTTCCCCGTACACACCTGGGACACTTGTTTATTTATTAGAATAATTACTTCACGTCGTGGTTTGTGTGGTTTAACACATTGTAAAATACGTCCTCGATTTACTAAAAGTGCTTGAGAATCACCAACCCATGCTATATATAAAGTATTCTCTTTAGGTCTTAATAGAGCACAAACGGCTGTTGTACCACTAGTGAAATTCTAGAACAATTTTAAAAATTTCAATATATATATACAAAAATGAGAAATATAAAATAAAATCTTACTTCAACTTTACATTTTTCAATAAATAATGTGTCAGTTTTACAAAATGCATCTAATAAAGCTTGTTCCGGATTGGTTGCAAAATGTTTACTTTCAGCTAAAAATTGATGTAGATGTGCTGCACTATAGGCAGCTGCATCATGACCAGCATGTCCATCAAATACTGCATAATAACTGGACGGACTTGCTTCCTACAAACAAACAAACAAGAAAACATCCTCTAAATAAACTAATTTTCTAAAACATAACAAAAAAAAAAACAAAAGACTTACCTGTACATTGAACATAGTATTCAAATCATGTATAACAACATGCCGATCTTCCATACGTCTACGTCTATTCCTTGCAGCATATACACTAACAACATTACAAAGTTGTCCAGGTGGTGGTAATGAACATAACATACTATTATCTAAATAACGTAAACATATTTCATTTGTTTTTGCCATAACAGTTTGCATTAATTTTAATGGTTCATAAGCTAACAAAACAAAACAAAAAAACAAAAATAAACTAATTAATAAACAACTAATTCAATTGTTTTATTACCATTTGATGATGGACTAAAACCACATTGTACTGGATGTTTTTTACACAATTTTCTAGTTTCATCAATTACCATTTGAATTAAAGGTGCTAGAAGACTTTGCGGACATTGCCTGTAATTAAAAATCAAAATAATTATTTGAAAAAAAAAACGTAAAAAAAGTTTTATAATTAAACAACAATAAGACGTTGTACAAATTTTTAAACAATTTATTCAAATAATACAACAAATACAACATAAACAAAAATCTTTTTTTTTTTTCAACAACTTATTAAATTTTCCCACCCTCTATTTTCTTTTAATTACAAGCCTTCGTTCTATTTATTCAATTTTTTTTTCCTAGCTTTCCCAGCCTTTATCAACAAAACAAAACAAAACAAACAAACAAAAATCCCCTCATCATTATATAATTGTCTTCAAGCTATACCATACAAATTATATAATTGTAATTTCAATAATTCCGGAAATTGTCCAGAAAATTGCAACCAATTATATTCACCTAATTGCTCTTTAAATTGCACCAATATATTACGTATAATTTGTTTTAAATCAGTTTTAATTAAATTCCACGATGCTATAGCATCACAGAAATAGATGAAATTCGTTTGACAAAATTCTGGATGTTTAATAATTAAATTACATAGACCACGAAATGCTAAATCTTTATCATTTGAATCTTTCAAACTACGTACAGATATACAACATATTTTCAATATATTATCGATATCATTTGTTGTTAATTGTATTGATGTTGTTAAATAGATATCAGGACATATACAACATAATGTACATAATGTTATTGATACAGTTTGATAGATTGTACGTGATATTAATGGATTTTTTAATATCAATAAAAACTGATTTAATATCTCTGGTAGATGTGGCTTAATATCATTACCAATTATTGTACAAATTTTATTTATAGCCCATGCTGCATTCTTACATACACTCTCATATGTACAATCCAAATTTTTAATTATAATCTTTATATAATCATCAATATTATTCGATAAATATGGATAACATATCAATACTAATTCACCATATAAGGCAATAGATGTTTGTCGTATCAAATACGATGAATCTTGCATTGTTGTATATAATAAACATACCAAATTACTATTTATTATAAATTTGGTTAAATAATTCTTCAAACCAATCGCCATTGAACATAAACAATCTAATGCCACATGCATTGGTTCTTTATCAGGCGGTTCATAATCATTATCGACATTATTATAATTCTCTTGATAATTCAAATCGATCATAAATATATCGATGATAATTTCCATACATTGTTTAAATAGAATTTCGGCGAATGGTAAAAATCCAGAATCTAAATATGGTATAATATTTGTTAAACATTCTAATACAGCAATAAATTGATCATCTGTATAACAATGACCGTAATCAATTAATTTTTGTGTTAATGGTGGTATTAATTTATCAATAAATTCATCTTTATTCAATTCATCACCAACTGAATGTACTAAAACATTAATTGCATCATATAATAAATATAAACTGCGATAATTGAATTTATCGAAACCGATCAAGAAACTATCCAATATTATATTAATATATGGTATTAATTTTGTTTTAGCCTCCTCTTGGAATACACAAAATGCTGATATAGCTGCACGTTGTACACGTTTATTATTATCATGGAAATTTTTCAATAATATTATCATAACTGTTAAGAAATATGTATTGTCATTTGTATAATTTATAATCCAATTTATATAACGACTTAATGTCCAACATGTTATAACACGTATTATCGAATTATTATCTGTATTCATTATATTAATTAAATATTGTATTAGTATTGTTAAATGCGGTTTTAAGCCATTCAAACAACCTTCAGATATTGCACCTAATGCTAATATACCAGATTCTCTAATCAAATAATCTTGATGATACAATAATTCATTCATATATGGTATTATTATTGGTAATAAATCATCACCAAATTTTATTGATAATGCATCTAATGATGCTGCACTACATTTACGTAAAGTCCAACCTATATAAAAATCATCAACATCATCACAATTATTACTCGAAAATTCATCATCACCATCCTCATCATCATCATCATCAATATAACCATCATCATTATCATTTGTATAACTAATCGATTGTAAATGGAATGGAATTGTTTCTTTATTTGTTTGATTATCACCATCAATATCATTACGTTGTATATCTTGTAATGCGATCAATTCAAATTCGGAATATTTCATATTTTTCAATAATATTGGTAATAATTTATCAATATACGGTAATAATATATCTTTACAATTATTCAATTTTGTTATAGCCAACCAAAATTCGCATGCATTCAATGCAATTTCTAAATTTTCATGTTGTGTTTTCATTAATAAATATAGAATTATATCATGCAAATGCGGTAATAGACATTCCTCACGATTCTCAATATATATAACAAATGTATGACATATATATTTTTCTATATCATTATTACTATAATCACCGCCACCATCATCATCATTATCATTACTACTACTAGCACTAGTACTATTATTATTGGCTAATTGTATAATATAACCTAGATATTTTTCTAAATCTAATGATTGTTTCATAATTTTATAATAATCTTGTAAGAATTGATTGATGATTTTTAT
>JAZBGX010001354.1:0-19050 GCA_037414775.1 Zonitis immaculata
ACGTATTTCCTGTTATAGTGTATTTTTTGACTTGGAACGGCCAAATCTCCATAAACACAATGTATTTCAAACTTTTTTATAACGTAGTTAAAACTCGGCTATAACGTATAAATTTTTTCTGCTTTCAAGAAAAATTTTTAATTTCAAATTTTATGACTATTATCAAAGCAGGTGAAAAGATTATTTGAAAAAGCCGGATGCAAATTTTAGAAATCTCTCCCAAATTCCCGAAGAATTAATTTAACAATGGAATAACAACAATTAATAAATTAATCCTCCTACAATTTGGAGGGAAATTTCCAAAAATTTGTATTTTGGGTTATTTTGCGTCAGTTTCGAATTTGCAACCAAACAAGCAAAATTCCTGTGAAACGTAAATATCTCTCTAGGAACGAAAAAATCAGTGATTGATCTCATCGCAAGAGGTGGTGGATAAATCGAAGCATGTAAAAACTTAGATTTAGTATTATTTTATTACTGATAACTGATAACCTTGAAAAACAAAAGATGTTATCCCCCAACTCGGTTATAACGTAAACTTGGTTATAACGTAGATTTTCATACGGTCCCGACGAATACGTTATAACCGAGTTTGACTGTATATATATTATACAGAGTGTCTCAGTCAGACGGTCCGGTAGAAGTTTTTCAAGTTCTGATAATAATTTTTTCATGAAATTTTGGATACAAGCCCAATCGAATATGCTCTTTTTTGCAATTAAAATAATAACAAATATGTTGCACTTCCGGTAGTACCGGAAGTAGGGACTAACTTTGTTATTTTGAATGGAAACACCTACATTTTAATTTTTTATTTGCTTCTACGTTCAATTTTAATTTAACTTTATTGAGGCCTTTGCATAATTTACTCGAACGGTTTTTGATTTAAAAAAATGTTGTTAAATTTTTCTATTTTCCGTCTATAATAGCGTTGTTGAAGTAACAAAAAGAGTGCTTTCATAAAAAAGGAGTGCTTGAATGTAAAAGGAGTACTTCAATGGATATTAGAGCACTCTTTTCAATTTTAAAGGGTCAATTCTTATCAAAAAAGGGTGCAAAATAGTATAAAAACTCGTTTCAAAAGACAATTCCTGCACTCGACCATTGAAAAACTCGCACTGTGCGCCTGTTTTTTAAACTTATTGTTAGTATCGTGCAGGAATTCTCATTTTTGAAACTTGTTTTTTAATGCACTATTGTAACATTAGTGCTTCATATTAAATTCAACATCTCGCTAACACACAAAAGTGCAACTTTAAAATTTATGTGACATAAGGAGTAAATGATGGACTATCCGAGGATGGGAGCTGAAAGTCTAAAATTATCACAGTTGTGGTTGTATTTTATGCCAAATATGAACCACACAAAAATGCCAAAAAGTTTTTCTTAAATGGAATACCTTATTTTTAGATTCGCCATTCGGTAGACATCTAAATTCTGCAACTAATGATATAAGATATTCAAAATTAGTAGTTTTTTAATTATTTGCATTTTTAGTTTAATTACCAATACAATACATAGTAGATTTTGCTTTTATGACAAATCCTCACGGAGTACGTGGAGTATATGAACCTAAATAGAGGATAGATAGAACAATTATTTTGTGGTCTGTCACAAAAGCAAAATCTACCATGTATTGTATTTGCTGTATTAAAACTAATTTTGGGTATGTACCTAATACCTCATATCATTATTTGCAGAATTTAAATATCTACCGAATGGCGAATCTAAAAATAGGGTATTTCATTTGAAAAAAATTACCTTTGATATTGTAGTGGGGTTCATATTTGACATTAATTAAAAGCATAACTGTAATAATTTTTGGCATTTATTTCATCAATCATCAAATAGCTCATCATTTACTCTTTTTGTCACAAAAATTTTAAAGTTGCATTTTGTGCGTTAATAAGATATTAAATTTAATATGAAGAACTGTTTTCACAAAAATTTTCACAATTTTTTTTTAAATCAAAAAACTGCTTGACTAGAAAGCATGCAAAGACTTTAATAAAGTTAAATTAAAATTCAACATAGAAGCAAATAAAAAATAAAAATATAGTTGTTCCTATTTGAAATAACAAAGTTAGTCCCTATTTCCGGTACTACCGAAAGTGTGACATATTTGTTATTGTTTTTATTAAAAAGAGCATATTCCATAAGGCTTGTATCCAAAATTTCATGACAAAATTCTTACTGAAACTTGGAAATCTTCTAACGGACGATCTAACTGGGACATCCTGTATATATCATACTTAGGTGCCATGTAGACGAAGTCATATGAGACGATTTAAATATTCATATGCAATTTTCCAATGGATTTAACTACCTCCATTTAATTTTGTCCTCTCAAAGGATTGCAAGATTGTATTTCTTAATTTTCAATTTATTATTTATGAAATATTCATATAAAATGTGTGAAAATAGAGTGGAATTAATGGTTTTCATTTAAATTTATGGTAATTATAAGAGAAAACAAATGTAAAATGTCAAAGGAAATTTTGTTCATAATAATTTCAATGGAATTTTTTTACAAACTTGATAAACTATTTTGCTTTATCTTTATATCTCTATACTTTTCGCAGAAAAATATATAAATAAATCGATAATTGTATAATTATTGTACTTATAGGAAATGAGTGAATATAGTTGGTCAGTAGAGAGTAGAGGATGAGGGTATATTGTAATGAAATCTACACCCACTGATGAATGACAAAAATTAATAATAAAAAATTATTTATAATATGATTTCGAGTGCAATATATAAATGACATTTAAATACAATAAAATGTTACACGATTTCTCACAAAATTTTGCAATCTTATAGAGAGCTCGATTCTCTTTATTATTTAAAACTTTTTGTATAGAGATAGAGTACTACACAATAGTGGGATAATAACAATAAATCAGGAACTATACAGTGTGGCTCACAAATGACGTTCGTGGTCTATAACTCTCTCCTTAGTGGAGAAAATGAAAAACGGTTGCTCTAGATTTTCGGAAAATTAATATTATTTATTGAAAATTAATTCATTTTTTTATAATTATGTATCTCATGAGAGTCCGCATGTAGTAAAAAGAAGGAAAGAACGTTCTCGTTTGAAAATTTTTCAATTTTATATTTCCTATTTCCAAAATGCTTTGTAAAATATCTCCTCTTAAAAGATGTTGTACTTAATTTTCCACATTTTCCGAAAATCTAGATAAACCGTTTCAACGTCAAAATAGATATAACACTGAATTCTCAAGTACGTTTTTCATGTTCTCCACTAGGGACAGAGTTATAGACCCAGGAAAGTCATTTGTGAATCAAGCTGTATAATTTGGAAACAATTCTTAAAGGCGATCATTTCAACAAGATAAAATATGTGTTTCAAAATTTTTTGCACTTTTCGTATAAGTAAAAATAAAACAAACAAAAAATTGCACAGTTTATTCTCTTATACAACATTTATATGAAATAGTTGTATAACGCCATATATATTTACCTTGAATCAATTAAAATATAAATGTAAATTAAAAATTGCAAATTAGCAAATTTTTTTTATTCCATTGACTAAAATTTTCTATTTCGCAAATATAACATTATTTTTGTTGTCGTTGTTGTTGTTATTTATTGTAGGTAATGGAAGTCTAGACTAATTCTTATAAATCAACAAATAAATATCATAGATTATATAGAATATAGAATATCACCTAATTATTTTATTTATATAACTAAATAGAAACAATATAACAGAGGAAAAAAATATAATGTTTATACATAGGTATGTATATTTGTTAAGGCCGTTCGCATCATAATAAATGAACAATTCCGCATAAATAAGCATTAATCTGTTGATTTGATTATTAACAGGATGTACCAGTTTTGTTGTTGGGTAATAGTTGAAGTCGGGCGCCAGTAAGAAAATCCTAGTCGCGCGGTGTATTACTTTTTTTCTTTAAAACATATTTTACTGTAATTATATTGATTAATTAGTAGATTTTCAGATGTTCATTATTTATTTATTGCCATTATTCATATATCTCTTTGAATAAAAAGAGAAATTTTATTCTTGATTTGGTGAAGGCAGAGAGTATACGGTGTCTATTATTATTTAGTTTATTGACAATGAGAAATTAATTGTCGGGATTGATCTAATTTGAATTTTTTTTTTTTTGAATAGTTGATGTTCATATACTATATATACGAGTAATTTATTGGAATCTCAAATAATAACACGTGCGTAAATTATTGAAAACTATTAAGAAATGACGTCGCTTTAATAATCAGCACCCATAAAACAATAAAAATTATCAAAAGACAACCTTCACAAATAATAATAATTATTATTATTATTGGTTTATAATACATTTATTTGCGCAATAAACACAAATAATGTTATTATAATTATTTTTTTTATTTTGTAACAAACTACAGAATGCAGACATCTATTTATAGAAATAGTAGAGGGACATTCCGGTAATGTTCAATCGTCGTCGTGACTCGTACGTCCTCCACCATCCTGGCTCTCCGGCTTCATATACACACACATACAGGACCAGATTTATTGCAATTTTTATTATTATTACCGGACGACGATACACCAACATTACTTGATCACAAATACAACAAACAAGGGTCGTTTAATCTACAATATTGTCTCTAAAGAACACCGGCGTCTGTCTTGATATTATCATTATAACAAGTGTATATAGGTATAGAAATTTGTACAAAGTAGAAAAGATATTAGAAAAAACAATATTTATTAAAATGCAAAATATTTATTTTCGGTTTCGAGTTTCAATATTTTTTTATCTCGAGACATGGTTTAGGTGATCATAATAACCGTTGCTTGTTGTTGTTGTTGTTGTTGTTGTTTAAGAAAGAGAAAGTTTTGTGAAGAGGTCAAGTTTGTTGTAATGATGGTATTACTTTCAGAAGAAAAAAGCAATTTCTTCTCATCAAATTATGCATCATTGATTTTATCGTAAATAAATATAAATAACAATCAAAGATTATAATGATGTAATTAATTTAAATGAAATTTATTTGTTTATAAATAAACAAATTTATTGATCTGTTTTTAATCATACAAAAATATACAAGTTGTCCTTTATTCTTATACAGAAAATATCCTTCATGAAATGATTTGGCGCCATAAACATATATGTATGTATTGTTTTTGACATTTAATAATTCATTTACCTATTATTTATTTCAAACTATATATATATTGGAAGTTTCCATCTTGATTCATCATTGAAATCACAAATTATAATGGAAATTAAAATAGAAAAATCCAATTTGAATGTTCACTTTTTAGAAATTTAATAATAAACGTTCATACATTTCTATGTATACCTACAACATACATGTGCGTATGCGTCTGACAATGATAGAATGTTGTCACGTGTGTGTTGTTGTATTAGTTGGAGAGTTCACGGCAAGGCCTTCTGACTCACGCAAGGACGCGCATTGCTCTTTTGTTCCGGTTATATGGTCTGTTTTGTTTTTCTCATATTCCCTAAAATTCAATTCATTTCAAATTTCTATAAGTATAGTTATGTTATGGCCTAAATAAAAAAAGCTAATCATAGATCCTTTTGTTTTTCTAATATTTCTAATTATTGTTGTAATAAATATTAGAACCGATTTTCATCTGTAATGTTTCGTCTTTTTTTTAACGGTTGAAATTATTTGAAAATGTGGCCTTGCTGAAGGCTGGTTTATATTGTATATGTATATCTATCTATAAAATTCTATATGGCTTTTAATTCAACTTAGAACATATAATTCACTTTGTCATAATTTACTTTTATTAGATTACCTTTAGGCTGCTAGGTATATAGACTTCTTCTTTACCCAATCATTATCATCTTTTTTTCTTATTCATGTGGATCATATTATTGATTCCTTACTTTATTATATTGTATTATAGATACGACGAATTGTTATATAATCAAAATTCATCTTCATTCTTTGAGAGTGTAATTTTTTGCCAATGGTATAATAATTATATGATAGATAACTAAGAATACAAGTTTTTCACCTTGTTCTATAAAACAACTTGCTTAGATGAGAGATGAGCTTATTGTCGAATAACAAAAATAAAAATTGATATTTGGTTGATTTGAAAACTCAAATAAACAGTTTTCCATAAAATACTCACTGAAATTTGAGTTTCATTCGAAAAGATAGAATAAAAATATATGTATACCTATACAGTTAGTTTTGGAAATCTAACAAATGTCCCATAACTGTTTTGTACGTTTACAATTCTCAAATTCTCAGAAATTTTTTAATTTGTTTTTCTCATAGGTTTATTATACTGCTGTTAAATTCTTAAGAACTTGTTAATTTAGAAAGAAATAGGAACATCTCGTGTTAAAATACAGAGAGTTATTCTAATTACTTTTGGATTTTTTAATTCGGCTTT
Source organism: Zonitis immaculata (assembly GCA_037414775.1). Classification (NCBI taxonomy): domain Eukaryota; kingdom Metazoa; phylum Arthropoda; class Insecta; order Coleoptera; family Meloidae; genus Zonitis; species Zonitis immaculata. Next base: position 6,417 of record JAZBGX010001354.1, read on the forward strand.
CGTTCAAGTCAAGTTTAGTTATATGATATGTATTTAGGAACCGGAGCTGTACTACATTTTTCTAATTTTTATGTCGCAAAGGACGAAAACCTAATAATAATGACATCTTCAATATAACACTAAAATATAAACTGTAAATTTATGAATATGTATTATTATTTATTGATAGAAATTCAATTGTGGAAGCACCTTAACGTGATAATGGATATTATATTTCTTGGAAGGCAATAATGTTGCTTATATAGTTTTCTTGTGAAATAAAATAGACATATATGTATAGAGAAAAAGACATTGTAATTGGATATATAGTTATATAGATTTCAAACAAGAAAATTATTCTTTATTTGTATGAATAACGAGTGTATCACACTAATTCTCCTCGAAGTTGACCCTGCATTGGAGAACGTATAGATCCATAGCTTAGTTGATTCGTAATTATATTAGTAATTAAATTTGATATTTCTAAGGTTAGAATATAGTGGCTGAAACAAGCTGTAGAGACCTATGCCAACAAAATCACCGCCAACTGTGAGGAGAATTACTGTGATACACTCGTTATAAATCATGTAATATCAAAAATGTCGCTTAAAATCAATTTATTTAAAACTTTTTCTATATTTATCAATCTACAAAGAAAATCAAATTTAAAGATTGTAATGCAAAGAAGAAGAAAACAAACAAATGACACCTATTTGTTATTAATAAAAAAAAGGATTTATTCAATAACAATAACACAGGTACTTATTATTATTATTATTATATCATAAGATGTTGAAAAGTCTGATAAATTTCGTTCATTTATTCAGTTTGAAATATAAAATATAAATATGTATAACATTTATTAATTTGAGAGATTCTTCAATAAATATGACATTAAAAAATGAAATTTTTGATTAGGTTACTATTTTATCGAAAAATGCAAATTGCGTCCCGCCGTTTATTCATGCGTGTGTAAATTGCGTCTCGATTACTATTGCCACTGTCTATAGACGCAGATACACATATAATTTATTATAATGAAACTACTAGTATAGCGAAAACTACCGGTTCTCTCAGGTCAGGTCTTGTCGTGGCACATTATGCTAATTGTATCTAAAGAAAATTCAGAGAAAGCCTTGTTGAATTGATCGAATCGCTAGAGTGAATAATGCATAGGACGCAATTTACATGGACTTGTTATCATAAAATTATAACATTGTTTGTCGTGGTTAAATTATTCGCACCAATGGTCATCGTTATTATTTTTTATCCGATTAAATGAAGATCAAATGATAAATTTTATTTTATTTTAATATTTCCTGAAATTAAATCAATTGTATGTGTTGCTGTGTGTATGTGTGATACGATTCTTATAACTTTTTAAAATTATTAGTCACAATGAAAATAGTTCTCAGTTGAGTAATAATCGTTTTCCCAGCTATTTCAATCGTTGTATTATTATTTTTTTAATTTTTTCTTTTGCTCTGTAATACTATGTGAGAGTCTTATTATAAACACATATTTCTAGGTTTAGCTGTTCTCAATCTAAATATAAATTTGTATAACAATATTAAATTTTAAAAGTCAGACATTATATAGGCGATAATATACCTAATTAAAAAGTATTCAAATTATTCTATTAGGAAAATGATTATATAATTTAATTTGAAAGATTTCCCAATGTAATCTGATATCATGGGGAGATTTTTTTATTTGTTTTTAATTGAAATTCATTTATCTAGGAAATACATAGTTATTGACGATGGTTCGGATGATGGTGTGAATAATGCGTGTGAGAAACCCAACATACAATTCCCATAATCTATATTTTATTATTAAAAAATCATTGAATATGCCATACAAAGACATTATATTCCAATGGTTTTAAGTATATCTTGACTTGTAAATCACCATAGGAATGCTTTTAATCGACGCTTTTGCAATAAATGTAAATCATCGGCTATAATATAATATAAGAACTAATGCAGTTGTTGTTACAATTGAAATAAATAACGAAATGGATTTCTCATCTGATATATTTTAAGTTCATCATTCTTTTAATCTAATGACAGATGTATCCTATATGGTGTGGAATATTTCTCTTTCTCTAGTTTCAATTCTCGATCTTTGTCGTTTATAGATTACAATAATATTATTCTATTTTTGTTTGTTATTCTGTTTTTTCAATCATTTCCTTCGTGCTTGTATCTATTTATGTCAAATTCCATTCTACAATTAATCTGGCGTCGTCCCTTCCTCTTATACATATGTATATGTATATACCAATGGCCGACCGTCGTTTCATCTTTTATACAAATTGGAATGCGACTTCGGAACGTCCCGTTTCTAATCTAGGATAAGATTATTGAGATATATGTTTGCTATCTGTTCGTTTTTGTGTGTGTTTGTGATGGCAAATTTCAGGTTCAAATAAACATATACCTATATATATATACTGATATACTTGGAGTTACTTTTAGCTCTACAACTTAATATAATTAACATTACTGCTCTTTGGATAGTTTAAGTTTAGTAATTGGCCGAGGAATGAGGTGGTTATTTAATGCCAACGAAAAGCTTTAATTAGATGTATAATCATTTTAGATTTGTGTATCTATTTTCATTTTATTACATTGGTTTTTTGTGGTGCAAAAAAATAAACGCTACATCATTGGTATGATGATGAAGTTATGACAAGACGATTTAATGTTGAGAAAATTTCTTTGCGGTTTAACCCATTACTACAAAAAAAAAAACCGGAAAAATTCTTTAATAGTTCACATAATTTTTCTATAAGAACTGTTAAATCTTCAGTTTTCCATCACAGTTATATGCTATTCAAAAGGTCTTTTCATACATTTTATTTCTTTATTATATCGGAAAAATCTAGAAAATTTGAACAATTTTACTGAATTTTACCGTTTGTTTGTTTTTTGTCGAAAATTCAAATTTCAACTTTTTGAACTTTAAATTTATTCATTGCTTGTTATTTCAACAAGAGTTTTGCATTTTTCGGCAAATTTTCAACATTTTATTATTATATTATTTCGGTGGAGAACTGTAGATTTTTTATCAGAATACTCATCTTTTTTTTTCTAGAAAAAGGTCCAAGTTCAGGATAGAACTTTTTATTGACATGATTGTTAAAGAAATCTTGATTTTTGTTTTTTGTAGATAATTAGTCCAATTTTATTTAATTATTTGAAATATTTTATATTCACTTCTAAACCATTTATCAAAAACTGTTTTGAATAATATCGTAAAATTATGAAAGGAATGCGGTAATATTATGGTAGTAGTTGTATGAATTTATGGAATTGAGCCAAAATTTATGGTATAATCCAGTTTGTGCACAGATTAAAATTGATGGGTTAGTTTTGAAACGGTGCCTTAACATTTAACTCCCTCATCAATTTTGTTATGGTTGGTAGCTTTACAGGATTGCTATTACTTGGATAACATACAAACATATATGTATAAATAAATAAATAAATACCTTGATACATCTAAAACGTATAATTTATTACAAAATTCACATGTTGTGTGTATAATTGATAATTATTTCTTGATTATTATTAAAAAAAAAATTAATATATATTAATATTTGTAAATATTTAAATTTACAATCAAATCATTCAATATAATGTTTTCATTGAAATTGCTGATTTGCATCTTCCTTCTTTTCATATACCTACCTAAATACATATTTCGTTTTATCATACACATATATCTTGAATTTTGATTGAAATTTAGAGCGTGTTGTTAAAATTAATGTTTATTTCAAGTAAATTATAAATTCACCCTCTCAAATTGTCAATTTCCTGCCTCCCCAATGGACAATAAACATTAATTTAATCTAATCATTCCATACTTCTACTACTAGTATACTATACAATCTATACATATAGTTATCATTATATTCAACATCTGTCTAGGTTTTTATTTCATTAATTATCTATAGAAACTTTGGTATGGATAAGGTTTAATTTTAGACGAGGAAAAAGAGAAAAGCATGTTTTTTTTCTGAATCTACATATGTTGATAATTGTAGCAATAAATTCTTTTTGTGAGAGTGTTTGTTTTTGCTGGGATATGTAAATTGCGTCCGGTCGTTTGTGCCAAGGGTATGTAAATTTGCGTCCATAACCTTTGAATAGGATAGTTATAAATTGTATTCCGATTAACTGTTCCAATTATTGGCATTGTCTATATACACTTATACATATTATTCATAATAAATAATAAAAGAAATAAGATAGCGGAAACTACCAAATAATTTTGACACGCTGTCAGTTTAGTCTGGTATAATAGTTAGGTCAGGTCAGGTCAGATTATGCTATTCTCGTTTATAAACTAGCTGAAAGGATACATAAAGTCTAGATACAGTAAAACTTCGTTGTAACAATAAGGCGTCTCACTAACAATTTATTTTCTCTTGGGGAATTCATACAAACGAGAATTGTCAACCGTTTCTTACTCAACTTCTTTTTCCCGTGGCATTTTTCGTTCTTCAGAACCATAGATTTATCGAGCATGAGTTGCAAAACACAACCCAAACTAATTCGCGTCATAAATTTCTGAAGGAGCCAGCAGTGAGAGCTGAGATGTGATTGTATCAGTTAAATCTGGATCGACTCGCCATGAATTTGTCTGTAAATGATAGAGTGTCGGTTCTTGAATGTATCAGTCATCTAGTTGGAGCTGTAAAATCGGTAATTATTGTGAAGTTCGCAACTTATAGGATTTTTTTTCTTGCAAAATCGGGCCAATTACCGGTATGCTCGAGCTCCTAATCTGGATAAACCTTCAGATTAAAATATTTTGTAGGTCCTTGTATTTGCGAAATTCTATCGTTCTTTCTTGAACCGGAACAAATCGAGAAATATTTTTCAGGGCCAAGGGGCCAAGACCGATGAAAAAAGCTCTGCACTCATTAAAATGCAGATGCATTAGGCACAATTTACAGGCGATTTGCAAGCATTTTCGGACGCACTTTATGTACTTTCCATTACTAATCGATTAAGTTTGGGCGCGATTTATATTGACCGTGCTTTTCCGATATTTTACATTTTCAATAAATAATAGTGTATCGGATTTTACTTACGTACTGATTTTTTTTTTAAATAATAATATCTGTTTGCACAATTTTTCTTTACAAATTTGATAAAATCATAAACTTTCATTTTATTATTGCTCAATGATTTTTTTATTCGATAAAGACAATAAAACTTGATATTATAAAATATAAATCGTGTTTTTCTCTATATTATCAATCAATAAAATAAAAAAAATAAAAATCCTATTTCATTTATTAATATATAAATTTATTATCATTATTATTGTTATAATAATAAAGAGTTGCTATATTAAGGATTCACTAAAAATATAAATATTGAATAATAATTATAATGATGTCGACACGTGTTGCTTGTCAGTTATATTGTTGACAAATTCTATAATAATAAAAAAATAGAAAGATCAATTTTTTCCATCTATTTGGCATTGAAAATCAACCTACAAGCACATTTCTTTGTAGTTTAGTTTAAAAAGATATTAATAAAGCGAAACAAATAAGTTAAGAATTAAATTTTATTGAATCATAAATTTGATTTATTTTAATTTCTATTTTATACGATATAATACATATAATTTGATAAGCTTTTCAACAATATTGATGTCAAATGATAGAAGGCCCCCTTACATATATACACACACTTGTCCGTTGTAATTTCCTTATAAACATTATTTAAGATTTCCTATAAACAAACAACCTAGTTGACCATTTAATATTATCAAACTTTTGAAATATTTAATATAGAACATGTTTTGTGTTATAAAATGTTTATATGATATACAGGATTGACCATAAGTAATAGTACACAGTTCAAGGGTGAATTTCTCATATCAAAATAATAAGACTGAGTTAAAACCTTTTTCTTAATAACAACTGAACGAATTATAATACAGGCACAAAATTTGGTATGTGGGGGTTTTTTGAGTCAAGCAACTTAAATTAATTAATACATTACCAGTACCTAGTAGAGGACGCCACCTATGTCACTTTGTGTGGCTCTAAATCATCATATCATAACTTTTTTGTGCCTTACTGTATTTTTCACGGTCTTATAGACAGGTCTTGAGACTGCTATCTTACTATCATTGGTAGGGGTAAACTCTTATGTTGTAAGAATTAAGTTACTAAAATTACCACAAGGAGCGTCATAATCGAGGAGTACAACTGTGCGTGAAAGAAACACAACAACTTTTTATTGTTGTTTCTTTCCCAAACAGTTGTACTTCTCGATTGTGACGCTCCTTGTATCAATTTTAATAGCTAAATTCTTACAACATAAGAGTTTACCCCCACTACTACTAGTGTCAAGACCTGTCTATAAGACCGTGGTATTTTTTTATAAATACCCTTGATTCATTTTTAATTCAAGATATTTACATTCAAAGACTTCAGCTCCATGCTTTTAAACTATGTAAGTACAGGGTGCTGCAAATTGGATGGTTTTAACAGAAAAAACCTATATCCAAACTATAGAGAAAAATCGACTGACAATATGACACCTTAGCCGATTTCTCTCTATCTGATCATGATATAGGTTTTTCCTGTTGTAACTCTTAAAAACCATCCAAGTTGCAGCATCCTGTACATACGTATTATAAATTATAACGTATATTGTAAGTTTTTCGAAATGGATTTTCAAGTAAAAATAATACGATAGCTTTCTCGACAATAGTATTTGAAATCAATTTCTTGAGTTAAAGCACAATAACAATTGATAAAAGGTAATAATGGTAATGTAGTAGTGAATTTGAGTTCCTTGACTAACAAAACATATCCATACCAACTTTTCGTGCCTATATTGAAATGAGTTCAGTAGGTAGTTATGCGGAACAATCAAGAAAAAAAAATTAACCCTGACATCCTATATCTCAGTTAGTACCAACTTTTGGTATAACGTATAAATTTAGCTAAGGGTACCAGTAAACATTGTTGAATGCCAGAATCTGGATTTATAATCTGAATTCAGAAACACCTAAAAATGTTGAGTTAGACGCCGTACAAGGTCCGGAAATATATTATGAATATATACATGTATTTTAGGTCAGAATCTGAATTCAGATTCTGACATTCAAAAACGTTTACTGGCGCTCTTAATCTTATTATTTTGATACACTCTTGCTCTATGTACTATTACTAATGGTCCATCCTGTACATATACGCAAAACAAGTATAGAGATACTTGACTATTTTCCCAGAGAAAATTCAATTTCCATTTTTCAATATATTTATATCTATGTATATGGATAAATTGAAATCGATTATGTCCTATTTTGGTATCTATTATAATGTGCGTGTGTGTGGTCTCTTCTTTGTAAAATATTACATTTAGTTGAGGCTATTTTAATGAATCTACTATATGTGTAGTAAAGACAATTATAGTTAACAGTTTACATATGGTTATTTTAATTTATTTAATAAAATTAAATTTGTTTTTTGAACCGTAATTGGAAAATATCGAATATTTATGTTTTCGTTTCCATTTTTCAGTCAGTATTTAATTTAATTTTTTTTTTGTTTTGTTTATATTATTATTTTTAATTTGAAATGCTAAAAGTTCTCACCTACACTAAAGATTTATTTTTTAACGCAGTATATATTTTTTTTCAATTTAACCACATAACCACCAAATTTGGTATGTTACTTGCAAGATTTCCTATTATTGAAATCAATAAATAGAGAGGCAATCATAACCATAATTACTAATTACATACTAGTAATAATTTTAAAAAATAACAAAAGAGTGAATTTGTATATGCTGATTAAATTCATTAGACAATAGTAAATAAATAAATTCCATGTAAATACTGAATTTTACTGTTACATTGCATTTGGTCGTAGAGAGAACAGTGTATGCAACTCGATAGAATGGCCATTAATTCACTCGTATGATTCATACACTCGTTTCGCTCGTTTCGGAACCTCCATACTCGTGAATTAATGGCTGTCATTCTAATGTTGCTGCACAATATACTATTCTAAACGATTTAATATGTGAAATGAAGCTTTGAATAGAACATTATGCAGATAATGTCTATAATTACAATTAATATTTTGATATTATTATAGAAGAGAATATATGTAATCGTTTTAAATGTAATTTTGATACAATGTATTAAAGCCATTTTTTACCTATATTTTTTATTTATAATACCAAATTATATAAATAAACAAGTTCCATATTTAATAATAATGAGATAATTAATTGGAATTCTATTTTAGACTTAATCTAATAAATCACCACCTCCATATTACCTTTATTTTTGTGTTTTGTTTATTATTATCATTATCTCTAACAATGTCAAGAGCAGGGTCGGCTTTTTTTTTGAAGGCAAACTAACTTGATGATATATCGGGGCGCCTTATAAAGAAGCACTTGACTAAAGTGAGAAATATAAACAAAAACAAAAAAAAACCTTCACAATTATTACTAGAAAATCATTATTATGAAATATTTGTACTTGAAAGTGCAAGATTGGAACTTGATCTGAAATTTTTTTTTTTTTTTGTTTTTCTTTGGGGGCTGTTTTAAACGAAATAGATTAGGTTTGATAAAATTACGAAATTCGATAGAAGTTTAACTTACCGGAGATGAAAATTTGTCTCGTTTACTGTCCTATTCGAAATTCTCTATTCAATTAACATGTTTGGAAACAAGAACAAAGTATTACTTAATTTATCCTCTAATTTCATTTATAAGGTACCGTCCAAGTTGGTTACAAGCGTCATATTTCAAGGTTAATATCCATATAAATAACATTGTGCGCTTATAATAATAATAATAAATTGTTTATATTAATTTTATAATTGTTATAGTAATTATTATTTGAAAATCTATATACATCTTACAATTAGTAATTGCAACTATTGTTTAAAGTTTAAATACAGTTTCGCCTCCATTTTTTTCAGAATTTTTGTATTTGTAGATAATCGTTAATTGTTAAAACAAAGTTAACTTTTCAATTTTCATTTTCATCAAAATCTATCTAATCAAATTCTATTGTAAAATGGAATTTATTATGGGAAATTTTTCTTGAAATGAAACATTGTGGGATTTTATTTTTTAATTGGGAAAATAACGAATACCTAGGTATAACTGATAATAATAATAATAATAACAATAAGATTAAAATCTACTCAATAACATAATAAATTTGTAAAATTAATAAATTGGGTTAGAAAAAAAATTATCTATTGATTCATTATTGAGTATACGTATATACGTGTGAAGTAACACTTATTCTATTTACCTAATATTTAATATTCGTATTATTATTGTGTTAATTTTTAATTTGTGAAATTCTGTTTGAATATATCGTTGCTACAAGTACCATCATCTTCACACAACTACCATCTTTAAACTATTAGCTCAGGGGTCACATACCTGAGGTCATATCTATATAGGAATATCCATTTTTTAGTTATTACAAGTTTGAGAATTATCGTCTTATAAAAATAATAATAATAATAATAATAATAATAATAATAATAAACTATACGACTCCCTATGGTTTTTCTAATAATATCTTATAAAAAGAAGATGTGAAATGCTTTTCTCTTTCATTGTTATAGAAAACAAAAATAAAATTGAATTTATTTCTTTGAAAATTGCCGACTATTATTGTATGTTTTTTATAAATTTCAATTTATTTTTAATTTTAATTGTTGTCAACAATGAGAATTGTTATTGATACTTAAGTCGTATAGGCGCCAGCAATATTACTCCCTCGTCAATCATCAGTGAATTCAGCAGGAAATCATTTCCTACTGCATATGTATGTATCAAAGTTGAAATCTTTCTTTGTAATGCTTTGTAAACAAAAATATACCGGCTGTCCCAGTCATCTGTAATCAGTTCATAACTTTTTTGCTATTCAATATATTGAAATGTGGTTTTCGCCATCTCGTAGGCGTAATTATACTGCACATCCTAAAAATATTTGCATTGCTGTCTCAAATTAGTGTAATGAACCATAGTTATGTTTTATTTGAATAGAATGCTATATATATTTATACATAATTGGATTTATGGTGAAAAAACAATGAGACTTTGTATAAATGTTTATGGGTCTATCATTCATCAATTCGGAGTTATTCAACTTTTTGTTGAGAAAAAGAGCAATATTTGAAAAATCACTACGAGGTAACTCATCAATATTTCGCGATAACTTGTTGTTCCAGCAGATAACCAATTATCAGTCCAGGTGATGAATCATTTACAGGATGTACCGAAACGCAAAAAGTTGAGTAGCTCATTTTTTTTCAAATGGAACGCCCTATATTCGACCACAGATGTTGATAGCATTTTTGACGAGCAATTCCACTGATATAAATTTTGGATATTTATGCAGAGACTTCACAAAATCCGTTTATTACCGTCCAAACTTTATATCAGTGTAAAACTTGTCAAAAATGCTATCAACATGTGTGGTCGATTATAGGGCATTTCATTTGAAAAAAATGAGTTACTCAACTTCTTGAGTCTCAGCATAACCTGTGACTGATTCACCACCTGGACTTATAATTGGTTATTTGCAGGAACTACAAGTTATCTTGAGATTTTCTGTGGTAAATGTATCGCGAAATATTGATGAATTACCTTGTAGTGATTTTTCAAATATTGCTCTTTTTCTCAGCATAAAGTAGAATAACTCCGGATTAAAGAATGATAGACCCATAACCATTTATACAAAGTCTTATTATTTTTTCATAAAAAACTCAATAATGAACTGATAAATATGGCATTCTATTTAAAAAAACATAACTTTAGTTTATTACACTATTTTGGGACAGCCTGTATACAACGCAAATATTTTTAGCATGTGCAGTATTATTACACCTATGAGATGGCGAAAACAACATTTCAATATACTAAATAGAAAAAAGTTATGGACCGATTACAAATGACTGGGACATCCGGTATGTATGTATATGTAGGTTTATTCACATATGACACTCCTGGGACTATAACTGTAGCCCTAGTATAGGAAATGAAAAATGCACTGGAGGATTCAAAGTGTGATATCTATACACACAACATTTTGACTCTAAAACGGTTTCTCTAGCTTTTCGAGAAAATTAATATTATCTATAAAACATTTTTTATTACATGCGGACTTTCATTTGATACATAATTATAAAAAAATTGAATTAATATCTAATAAATGATATTAATTTTCCACATTTTCCAAAAAGCTAGAGAAACCGTTTTAACGTCAAAATGTTGTCTAGATATCGTACTTTGAATCCCCAAATGCGTTTTTGATTTTCTCCACTAGGCAATAATACTAGTTATAGTAGTTATAGACTAGGAAAATCATCTGTGAATCACACCGTATAGTCAACTTAAATAAAACAAGACTATTTATATTTATAACTTTTTAACGTAAAGTAATTGAACAAATCTTCTCTCAACTTGACAGTTAAAACGATCTATATACATACCATATTATACATATATTTATAGAAGACATTGTATTTAAAAAAAGCACATATATTTTTCTTGATAAAGATTTTAATTTTGAGAGAAAAATCCGGATGAAAATTATTCGTTGCTTGCTACTGGAATAAACAATCAGTCAAATAAGTACCTAGTTGGATTTTTTTTATTAAATTCAAATTACTACCTACAACTTGTGTATGTATATAAAAATATTAATAATTTCAATAACTAGTATGTATATTAAGGTATTAAATTATTTCTGCGAACTTTTCAATCAAATAGATATAGAGACGTCAGATTTAATCCAATAAGGCGTGGTTGTTTATATTTAATCCAACATTATAAAATTATATTGTTACATCGATGACAAAACAAAAAGTCATTCACCTTAAATATTCTGACTATTATTGGTATTAGTCTTTTCCAAAACTAACAATATTTAAATATTTTATTATCATTCATATTTAATGTGGAAATTTCACTATGTCGAATCGCTATCGCAATATGTCATACAGTTTGAACGCAGGCGAGGGTAATCATTTGAAAAAAAAAACAAAACATGCAAACACTGCTTTTCATTAAATAATAAATGAAAGTTTAATTCGATTTCTATATATATATAATTTATTTTTACTAGTTCGTCCCTTCATATATTTTCTCAATATTTTCCTTTAATAAATGTCGTGATTCGGGATTAACATCATTTTATCTGAAGTCTGCTGAAGTCTATCGACAGAACTCATGTTGTCATTTCAATTTCTTTCAACATCATTTCATATGTCATAAGTCATAAGATTGTTTTATATATTATACATATATATGTTATGTTTATAGCGGAAGCTTTACAAACTAACAACAAACAACAACAACAACAACAAGGCCACTAACCTTGTTCTTGAGATTGTTATCAGTTCAAATCAAGTCGTGTGCTAAAACATCATCTTGTTTTAGTTGTTACTATTTCCTGTTTTGTATGTTTCACCTTTTCTTTTTTGTTTTAATTTTGATAGAATAAAAATAGGACAGTCTTTCAATTACTTATCTATTTGTTCAATATTATAAGTATATAATGGTATATCACGAATTCAAACTTTCATATCCTATTTTTTCCTCTTCTTTCAATTAATAAATCACACGAAATT
>JAZBGX010001355.1:0-10857 GCA_037414775.1 Zonitis immaculata
GAGAAATGATTTGAAAAAGCCGCTTTATATAACATGAATAAAAAAACAATTAGTAATCATATCATAAGATTCTATCAAGAGACCTGATGAAATCAATTCTAGATTTTCTATTTTATTGAAAAGCTTCCTCTTTCTTGAACTTTTGAATTACAATGAATTTTCAATAATTTGAAGAAAAAAAAACCACTGAAAATATAAGAAAATCGAAATTGTTCATTCCAATAATCCGATATTAGATATTAGCAATCGGCTTTTTTTTTAATGGAAAAGCGATTTTCGCTACATTGAAAGACGAACTTGATTATTTTTTGTCTTCAATATAAATATTGTTTATCGAAATCGTATGGAAAATTGGGGAAATATCGGCAATAAACCAGGTCATTGTAGAGAGAGGAAAAACCAACAAATAGAAATACATTTGATTATAAGCAAATAGAGTATAGACTTATTCTTTAATAAGTAGAAATCAAATAGATTTACGATATTTTCTTATTGATTCTACAATAATTATATTTCCTAGTACTAAAATATATACAGAGTCGTTTCCAACCCTAGACATATATCTCAAAACCTAATAAGAATATCGTTTTGAAGTTTTGGTCAAATGATCTTCCGACAAAGGTCTTCTATTATCGAATATTTTCATGTTTTGTGTCACTTCCAGTTGTACCGGAAATTGTAATCAACTTCTTTATTTCGCATAAAACACTATGTATTTTATTGAACTTTCGAATTATAAGTCGTTTTCGAGACATTTTGATTTCTTTATAAAATCTCCGAAATACAGTAACTACTTTATTAGAATAATTCGTCGTTGCCGCCAAATGAAAACAGGTCATCTAGCTTCTAGAACACTTATAATGTGAGACGCTGTTACCTGTGAATCGGAGCAATTTGAGTTGTACAAAAGTGTTTTTTTAGTTGTTAGTTAGTAAGAGCTCTTTCTACTCTACAACTTTTCCAGTTAGGAGGTCTTTAGGTATGTCTATATGGCTAGGGAGTAGGCCGAAAACGAACACTCCGTATTATATATAGCGACATTTTATTATCTTCTAATATTCTCTATATTAATTTTTCTTTCTTCTAATTTCCACTCGTATATAGAGCTTCTTTTATCGATCATTTATAGAATGAATTTACTTTCAATTAAATCTAAAATTAACTGCCTCATAAATATTGGAATGAAAATATTTTTTTTGGACTTGATAGAAACTTTTCAATTGACGCTAAATATTTGGAACGATGGATTCTAATTACTTTTTCTATATACAAATCTAACATTACACTATTTTAATAATAAATAAATCCTTTGACGTATAGCTGAACCAAAAAAATTCTATATATTGAGAGGGTAGCATAAAAAAAAAAATTGTTGAATTATAGCTCAACAATATTTGATGAGAATTAATTAAATTGAATCAAATATTGATTTATGTTTTATTAAATAGAATGATTTATCATCATCATCATCATCATCATCATTATTGATGTGATTCAGTTATGGATTTAGTTTAATCGAAGTGAAATGTATAGTTGATTTAATAGAGTGTCATTATTTTATTTGAATCGGCTATAATTTAATCATTTTTCGATAATATATTTGTAAATAAATTAGTGACGATTCAATTAAAAAAAAAAATAATTATAATTATATGTAATTTTTGTCAAAAATTCAATTTCGTTTAATTACATATTGCGTGACTGTCATTAATTTTATTTACTTTCAATCTAACCAACATTACCGCAATAACCCTTTGTTTAATCAGCCAAGAGAGGGTGCCGATCGCGGGGGAGCAATCCCCCAAAGATTATATTCGAAATTATATAATAATATTGAATTGGATGATATGCAATTCAATCGACATATTTTATACGGCCCATTGTCTTTATAATTTATGGGCGACATTATTATTGAAAATTTAATTGTTGTTTGTTGTTGTTTTTTCTCGTTTTTGTTTTTAATTAATTTGTGGGTTTTGTTTGGTCGAAAACGAATTAATCGTGACTTTAATGTTTGAATAATAAATGAGGATTTCATCTTAATGTGTGGCCTATCCAGGAATGGTGGTCAATAAAATTTAACGATCATCATTAAAATTAGATTATCGAGCATGTGTGGACATTATCGAATCTAATTTAATTAAAAATTAATCAATATATTAGATGACGTTGTTTTTTGTTTGAGTAATTTGAAAAATGAGTAAATGTGAATTTGATAAAGCGATACTTACATTATAAGCATTGGTGATGTTGATTAGAATTTTATTTTGGGCAACCGTACCAGCGATACCAACACCAAATGGTATACGAATATCTTCAGATCTGGCTAATTGGACAGCTTCCTCTAACGATGTATCATGTCTAACATCAAATAATTTAGCAACTAAATATCTATTAACACCAGTACCTCTCGCTAAAAACAATGATCCGCGATCAGCATGTGTTAATAAATTGACATTTTTTAATATTTTATGACACAACACGTCTATATCTAATTCATTGGCAACATCCCTTATTAATTCCATAAATAACTCGTTCTCTTCTAAATTTCTTAAATCGGCACTTGTCTGCCGTCGATGATCCGTTGTTGTTGTTGTTGTTGTTGTTAACCATTTTTGTAATAAATCCGGTGTTAAAGAGTTGCGTTTTGGTGTTGATGTTGTTGATGATGTTGCCGTTGATATTGCTGTTGTTGTTGTTGTTGTTGTTTTCAAAGCGTTTTGTAAACGTTGCCGGAATTGTTGTGAAGCATTTTCTTTTAACCATTTTTCGATAATTTCTGTATGTTCTTCGAGCCATTGCCCCGTCGACGTTAAGTCGTTTCCGACGTAGGCAGGTGGCGTCATCGTCATTATGCCGCATGTCCTTATTATTGCGCGCGTATACGCGATTTAATTATTTTTTTTTTATATAGATTATTATTAATTATTGTCCTAGAAATTTTTAAGGACTGTAGCGACAACGAACACTGCTTCATGCCGACTATTACCAATTTTATAATAGCCAACGTACAACAGTTCGGGTTGTTGTTGTTGTATATAGATATAGTAGAGTTTGAACATGCTTAAAACAGACCCGGACAAGGGATGCGTACTGATATTGATTAAAGGTGCGCAAACGGAACTGTCTACAATCCTGAATCCGTCTCAGGATAACACATACAACTATAGATGAAATGAAGACATAGATTGTAATTAAGAAAACCACAACAATATCAAACTACAACAACAATACAAGTAAAGGCAATTTTTTTCGTAACAATATTAATAAATAATAATTCGCTAACTTCTCAACTAACATCACCAATACCAACTATTCATATCTTTGGAATAATGCCAATCTAATTATTTAATTTACGATTCACCACTTAAAATTGTACAAATTAACATTGGATCGACTTTTTTGTCTTGTTTTTTGTTGTCGCTAATTTAGATACAACCAACCACAAAACTATTAGCAATTAATGGCAAAATTAATTATTTATTTAACAATATATAGCAATAATAAAATCGATATAGCATCTTAATAAAATAGCTTTTAGTTTTATATATTTTTAGTAGAACTTGAGCCTTCTATATACACTCAATTTGCTTTCTTTTTTTACTATTATAACAAAAATATTTATACTTCCGGAAATAGTTTCGATTTTTTTTTTTTTTTGTTTTGGTTTGTCGACGATAATTTATTTCTATGTTTAAAAGAAAAAGGTCTCCGATATATATTTCATACAATTCACAATGATTTCGTTATAGATTCCTGAAAATATAGTTTTCTAAAAGGATATTCAGTTTATTGTTCCCAACTATTTTCTCATATTTTCCAAGATGATATAACCGTTTTCTTGTTTTTTTTTTCTGTCTATTTTTTGTTGTCATATAAAGCATACATATCAAGAAAGTTGTGATAGATTTTTTGTTGTTGTTATCAAACAACAAAAGCTTTCATTTTCTTCATGATTTTCCAATAATAATAATAATAATAATGATTTCCATTATTATTCTATTACCCGATTTGTATAATTCCAGTAACTTGTATTCCAATTATAATTGGTAACAATAACTGTCCTTAGATGGAAAAAATTATTAAACAAACGTGTCATGATTATTATTATTATTATTATCATTTTAAAATTACCAAAATAACGTTATAATAATTTAAACAAAAATATAGTTGAGCATTTATAGTGGAAATGTGTTTCCTGGAAGATTCGATTATTCGCATTTTCTCTTTGTATTTTTTTTTCAGCTTTATTTTCAGGTCAATATATCCAAAAACTAAGGATGATTGAATTATTCCGTTATGAGGTTACGAGGTTATATCAATCGTTTCTATTTGATTTATACTACTGTACGTTATATTATGAATTATGAGTCACGTTTCTTGATAACAAGTCAGACTATTTATTAGGAAAGTTTTCTTCTTTGTTCGAAAAATAAATGAAACTGGTGAAAAGCTGTGAGATGAACGTTGCTATATGGCTCTTGACACTTTTATAAATACACCTACATCTCAATATCTCATTTAGGACTTTTATGTGTCGTGAGTATACCTACGGGATCAGTATTGGAACGAAGAAGTCTTCAAAATATGTTATATAATATTAAAACTACAGTAAAATAAATCTTATCAACTTTATTGGTTAAGAATAGCTTAGATTTCGAATTAACTAGAGACTTTGATTTTTTCTATAGGAAATTCTCTTATTATCCAAAGTTTTATGTTGTAACTTCATCCATTTTCTTTATGTTTTGAATACTCGATGATTGCACAAGATCGATTCCCTATAATTTATAAATATGAAATAAATAAAAGCAAAACTACAGTGAATAATGTATGTTCCATGCTAATCAATGGGGGGTGTCTTGTTGTTCCAATAAATACTACATTACTCCAACTGTTCTTTGATAATCAATTACTAAATCTTACCAATTTCGACAAACTGACAATAAATAGAAGATAATTTCTACATAAATTCACCATTAATATACATTGATAACAAATGATAAATTATTAAGGGAAAAAAAAGGGCAAGAAATGGAAATGACAGTCGGGAATTATGAAATTCGAGTAATCAGTAGATCTACCCCATAATTATCGATTAATTAAGCTTAATCAGATTAATGTCCAATGTGAATTATTAATCCTTCAAATGCTTCCTTATTATTCTAGTTGGATCAATATTCTAAAACGAATTTATTCATATAAGTACATTGGGTCGTCTTTTTAAATTAAATTTTTCTATACAGTAGAACTTCTCTTAAGAGCTGGCTTACTTACCAGGAAACGGAAAGTGTCCTTTCAAGGGAGTTGACAGTATATAAGAGATCGTCGCTCGAAAAGTGTATATCACAGCACTGTTAGAAAACTGAGTTGATTGTTAATATACGAGGACTGATCCGAAAATTATGATTATAAAAATTTCTAGTAGTCACAAAAATCTAAAACGAAAGAAGAAACTATCCGGACAGAATTTTGACTAGATACTAGACAATAGAAGAGATCAGTATCCATCAATGCTATCCTGAGACTAAACAGCAATTGATGACTTGGAAACGACTGTCCTCACCGATACCGAAAAAATTGAGAGGCTCATGCTCCGTGCAAAAGGTTATGGTATCGGTAAATCATTAAAACGAGTATTACAGGCCCTTATACTACTCTGATCAAATAATCCATCCATCAGAATAGAAGGTGAGGTAAACTGCAAGCTATAGTGCAGTTTTACCAGGATACCATCTGCGGATGCTTTTATCCGTAGATAAATCCAAAGTTTTGATGGCTGTTCTTCGAAAAGCGGGTTATAAATACCTTGATTACTCATCCCTTTTGCCAGATTTAGCTTTCAGTGTTGTCTGTCTTTTCCATTAACTTGAGAAACAGCTTATTGTTAGTAGCAAGAAATTCGAAGACAATCGCGGGACGATGACCGGATTTTTGACGAGTCAAGAGAAAAATGACTTTTGAAACACCCCACGTACCATATGTGTATATGAATTTAAAAACTCTTATTTATTGATATTCTATTTACGTAATACTGCCATAACGTTTAGAATATTGTTATGTATAAAAGTTTTTGGAAAACAGCAATTGTCCGGTTAGGACAGATAAACTCAAGGAAATAATACGTAGTGAGAAAATATTGATTCTTTATGTGCGCGTCCAAAAAATAAAGATTATTCTATATATTGAATTTACGTGTACGAAGTTTGAGGATTTAGAAAGTTTCCAGTCATAGGAAATGTCCGTTAAGAGAGGTTCTACTGTAATAATTTATCATGGTTGTCTAATGATCTGGAATATTTATGGAAATTTGTACTTTGAATAGTATCGTTTTCATCTTGAAAGCACAATAAATCTAAGGATCAAAACTGACTTTTGGGATATAGTTTGAGCCCAGTCAAATATTCAAACGTTTATTCTCTCCTCATCATTTTCTATGACCTTTACCATTTTTCGATGTTAATCGCTCATTCATGAAATCTTAAACTTTTTTGTGACTATATACAAGATGTGTCTTGACTTTGAAGCTTGCTCTTGAGATTCCAACTCGTTTTTTCTTTTATTTGGGTACTCAACGTGCGAACACCTTGTTCATCTCAAACTCGTCTGTGGATCCTCTGCACACTACTATATATTAGCTCTCTATGACCTCAGCTGAATGTCTGATGGAAATTCTTCGGTCAGCTAGAGCTAGATCTTTGACTTTTTCAACAGGGTCAACGGTTTAGAATGTGAATGGTCGTCCTTCGCAGTACTCGTCGTCTACGGATGTTCTGCTCAGCTTAAACTCCTTGTACTAGTGTGTAAATGTATAGAATATGGATGGCTAAAGTTCCTCAATATTTCCATCACGTTGGCGTATATGTTTTTGGTAGACACTGTTTTCAAGCAATAGTATTTGATGGTAGCTTCTTTCATTTCCCCTGATTGCTCATATTCAAATGAATGTAACTCCAAAATATGACGGTGTATTTGTACAATTGTTTTATCCATAATTAGTACTTTTTTTTTGGCTAGATTTTTGTGAGCGCTAGACATATCCGATTATCATTACTTTTAGATTAGCCCCCGTACATATTAATTTTCAATCCTCAATTCTATTTAGTTTTCCGTAAACAATTGGGTCAACACACACGATATATAAAATATAAGGCAGTTTCTTTTGTTTGATATATGAGGTTTCAATCTGGAATTCACTCATATTTAAAATATTGTCAGTCAATTTTTGTCAATGCAGTTAAGACGAAATTACCAATTGTAGAATGATTTATATTAGAATTCGATAATTTATAGCAATAATATAGAATTGAGTTGTTCGACAACCAACAATACCAGCAATTTAATCAATCCATAGATAGATAAGACAAATTGTTGGTAATAAAATTGAAATAGAACTTTGTTAATTATTTATAGTTTATTATTTATTAATTGATCGTCTTTTGAATCTAAAATGTCAATTATTTTTACCTACTCCAAATAAACAAATTATTTATTTTGTTTTCGTGTTATCATATCAATATTAATCGAAATATTAATATAGAACATCAAAATTGAGAAACTTAACAATAAATCAAGAGTTATAAATTGTTTTTGTCTTTTAGGAAATTTTCAGAGAAGTCAGATATAATTATTTGCAAAAAAAGCATGTACAGGCTGAGTTGTAAATCGTGAATATAAATTGAAGAGTGGATAGAGGATGAAATTCTGAGACGAAAAGTCCTGAGACATTATTGCACCTCATCCATCGTTAATTAGTTATTGATAATTATAATAATAATGATTGAGATGCATTATTTACTTCTAATATTGAAAAATATTAATTATGCAATCGATGATCTGGCTTAATTTTATGATAAAACCGCACAAAGGTCATTGAAAATTTATAAGAAAAGTTATATTATAAATTCACTTCTATTTAATTATTCTTCAAATATTATCAGTTGTTATTTTATATCAAAATGAATATTCATAATTTGACCTTATTAATAATTCTAATAGTTTTACTTGTAATTAATATAAATTCGTTAAATAATACAGTGAATAATATAAAAAAAGAAAGACGAGCCTTTCTGATAAGAAAACATTTGAAACGACTAAAAAAACAAGAAGGTGCTATAAAACTAGTAGGTGGTAGTGGCGAATTTGAGGGTGATTTTCTTAAAATAAAAATTATAAATAATTCGTAATTATGATTGATTGCATTAGGTAATGTGGAAATTTTACACGATGGCAAATGGGGCGCTATTTGTGACGATGAATGGGATTATTCCGAAGCTAATGTTATATGTAAACAATTAGGATATCCATCAGGTGTTGGTGTAGCAACAATTAATTCCTATTTCGGACCACCAAAACGTATTTTATTTTTCGAATTATAGTTTTTTTTTTTTCGATAATTTTAATTGAAGTAAAATCTAGGAAAATTTTTAATGGATAATTTGTATTGTGATGGTAGTGAAGATGAAATAACGAAATGCCGTTTCGATGGTTGGGGTCAAAGTGATTGTAATTCGAGCGAAGCAGCCGGTGTTCGATGCGAAGAAGAAATTGATAATAAAATAATGGACAATGATAAGATCTTGATTGAAATAAAGAAAGAACGAATTTTGTATGTTCATTGTAATTATTCTATAAAATTCAATTATTGTAAAATATTTTAATTTTCTCAATTATTATTAACAATTACTATATGTAGAATAGAATTATTTATTGTATAAATGGAACTATAATTTAGGAGTCCATTACCAGATGACATTCAATTACGTTTAAAAGGTGGTCGTGTTCCGCAAGAGGGGCGTGTCGAATTTAAAGTGGCAAATGGAAATTGGGAGGTGATTTGTGGTGATGGTTGGTCGCTTTTAGAAGCACTAGTCGTTTGTAAACATCTATCACTTGGTAATTCACATTCTATTATTATTATTATTATAATTATTATCACTATTGCTGATATTATTTCATTTATGAAAAAAGGATATGCTAGTAGTGCAATGCAAACCGATTTCTTCGGTGGTAATTTAACAAAATCGAGCCTACCAAAAATACAATGTCGTGGTAATGAAATGAATTTCAATCAATGTCTTTATGATAAAACGGAGTTGGGTAAATGTAAAAGTAATGATATAGCAGCAGTTTCATGTACAAATACAATGTCCGATCTGATTATTGATCATATTGAATTGATGCGTACAGCCCATTTAGAAGATCGACAATTATTCTTTTTACAATGTGCAATGGAAGAGAATTGTTTAGCAACAAAAGCTTATGAAATACGTAAAGAATCGAATTCCTGGCATTTGGAAATGCGACGATTATTACGTTTTACAGCACGTACTTTTAATGCTGGTACAGCAGATTTCCGTCCATCTATACCGAAACATTTATGGGAATGGCATATGTGCCATATGTAAGATAAATCATACGGACACAAAAAACAAATAGTAATCATAATAAATAATTTTAGGCATTACCATAGTATGGAAGTTTTTGCAACTTTTGATATTTTCGATAGTAAAGGCAGGAAAGTAGCTGAAGGACATAAAGCGTCATTTTGTTTAGAAGACAATCAATGTTTACCGAATGTTAAACCGAAA
The DNA here is from genome assembly GCA_037414775.1 of Zonitis immaculata. NCBI lineage: Eukaryota > Metazoa > Arthropoda > Insecta > Coleoptera > Meloidae > Zonitis > Zonitis immaculata. The sequence goes on from JAZBGX010001355.1 coordinate 9,591, forward strand.
TATCAATGTGCAAATTATGGTGATCAAGGTATATCAGTTAATTGTTCCGATATTTATAAATATACAGTTGATTGTCAATGGATTGATATAACTGAAATTGATCCTGGTTTTTATACATTGAAAATTGCTGTTAATCCGGAATTTAAAGTACCGGAAATTACATTTGAGAATAATGCGGCTGTATGTCAATTTTATTACACAGAAACATTCGGTACAGTTACAAATTGCACAGTTCAACGGCCTTAACATATATAACATATAAGCTGATTATTATTTGTACCAATATCTTTAATATTATTCAAATGTGTTCATTAGAATTTAATAAATTATGAAAATACAGTCGAACATTTTTAGAAATTCTATTTCGTTTTCCACGATTAGTGGGAATCAAATAACTTTTGTTTTGTTGCTAATGTTCATTGAATGATACAGAAAATAGTGTTTTAATTTTATTTTCAAAATAATCCTATACATATAGCCGGATCAATAAATCTTTACATCTATGTCATCTTCAGTTGCATTAATTTACGACAACATGCGTGTTCAGAAGTTGAAATAGTAACAATATATTCAGTAGTATACTATTTCAATTTATTGAAGCGCATGTCAAACTTTTGCTGTAACCGATTGGAAGTGTAACTGAAATTGACGTAAATGCAAAGATTTATTGATCGGACTATACATATATAATATTATAGTAGATGTACATTTGAGAGAGAATGAGTGGAGCTAAGTCTGAGAATCCTCCACATACTGCACCTCACCGTGATAGCCTTTTAAGTAGGGTACTGCGGTGAGGTGCGGTGTGTGGAGGGTTCTAAAACTTGTCTCCATCCGTGCTCTCTCAAACGTGAATCGTCTATATCTACATAATTTCACTCTAAATCAATTTTATACGTTCCATCAAATCATTTTTGCCTACAATTTTCTTGAGTTGACGGTGGGCTTCAGCTGCGTTGCGCTGTTGAGCGTCGAGAGCTACAAAAGTCACAGTTTCTTGATCAAAAGATCAAGTTTCTTCCTCCATAATAACGCCCGACAATACACATAGCTAAGCTCACATAAGTCAAGTCATTGGAAAAATATAACCGCTCCCACTTTATTCAACAGACCTGGCCCGTACAGATTTTATTCTTTTCTTATTTGGGTCTTCACAGAATTAAAGAAGTTAACATTATGGGAACTCACTATTTGGAATTTAGAGGATGAGTATATTAGCGATCAATTCGATGTATTTACTGAAGTAAAGAATCTGATGAGCCAAAAT
>JAZBGX010001356.1:0-19039 GCA_037414775.1 Zonitis immaculata
CGTAGATTTTCTTACGGTCCCGACGAATACGTTATAACCGAGTTCGACTGTATATATATATATATATAATGAATTGGAAACTTCATTGAAATAACCCATCAAACTAACAATTCTGTTTAGATGGATGTCATTCAAACTCAATTTCTAAACTAACAACATATTCTCAAAGTTTCCACAATAAGCTCAAACTTGTTTGGCAAATACCAGAAATAACTCAATTAAATCGAGCAAAAGGGCAAAATGCTTATGTGTAGGTATATGTATATGTAAATATATAACAAATCTATTGAAGTAATTTGAATCAGTGGTTTAGCTACAATTATTGAATAAAAAAGAATTTTGGGGATGACCCTTTTTGTATTTTGGAACTTTTCTCAAAATTCTCTAATTTGAATTCTCGCTTCCGTCAATACTTTCTGTCCCATGCAAAATTAATTAATGCAAATTCCGAGGCTTTGCAGCTATCACCATTCTAAGACTATTTTTCCATTGTTTTTTAAATAATTCATCGAGATTCTCAGCTATATCGCTCGCTACTCTAGAAGATTTTCCATTTGCATTGCTAACTCATAAATCATAAACAATTCAAGTTCTACTCATTGCAATCAATTGCTACTTAGAATCGTTGCAACTGACCCATTAGGATAAAATTTCTAAAATAGTCTTGTGCCGTTTTGAAGAGATTTCCATGAAAAATATATATCAAATTGATTTCTATTTCGCTTCACGAATTATCCTGAAATGTATTATATGATCGATTGAAATGTTTCGTATAAACTTTTTCCTCGAATTTCAGTAAATACTTCTTCGAAAACATTGTGAGTTTGATGAAAGTTTCGCAAAATTAGCACAATTTTACCATTTACGACGTTAATAGTGCTATCTCATTATAATTGCAACAAATTGAGGGTAGCAGGTTGAGGAAGATACAAGAGTAATGTTTTTTGTCTTTATTCAGTATAAGGTGTTTCATAATTGACAATAGATTTAACACTCTAGAATAAGTACTTTCAAAATTTGTTGAAATAAATAAACGATTTTTCGAATGGTGCAGATTCGAAAGTATCATGTACCCATTTGTTGGAGCTCTTTAATATCTACGCCACTGTTGCTAATATTTTACAATTTACAACCGACGAACGCAAAAAAAAACCATAACGTTCACCCGTTCTGGTAATATTAATATTCCGAAATTTCCCATAACATATTTCTTACTACCTGACATTGAAATATATATGTGGAATTTATGGTATTCATAATATTTTGTACAACCACATCGATAGGCGACATTTAATATCTTAGTTATTTATGATATATTCAAAAAAAAAAAAAGAACGTACGCAATATCATTTGACACTGACAAATACATTAGTGGAATGGAAGTGGACAAGAAAATGTGTAAATAGAAGCTTTCAATAGGTGTTGGTGGCATAAAGCCTCTGCCAACCAATTGAAAAGCTGTCCCATTTCGCCTTTGTATTCTCGTTTACTTGGTAACTATTGATTGTCCTCTCTGTACGGTCATCTTTTCTTATTCGATAAAACGACATAAGATCTAAAATAATAATAATAATAATAATAATATCGAATCTTATTGAAAATTTCAAATTGAAGCAAGTCAATAAGGAAAATTCTAGTGAATCAATCTAAAATTTACATTTAATTCCCATAGAGAACTATAAATATTACATGAGACCATCAAAGTAGTTGCTTCCTATTTTCGCAACATTTCTAAAGCAATATCCAACTAATATTTCGAAATTCTACTTTTGGTATCTGCTCAAGCAACCACCATACTCTTCTCTAACAGCCAATCATCTTTTATCATTATAAATTGAACTTTTCGTATGTCAAAAATATCAACATAAAACTTTTTCTACGAAAAATAAACGGAAATATATATCTTTATTAAGTAATTTTTCTCTACTCCACCAATTTGGTAGAGTGTACTACATTTATAAATCTCAATTACTCTTAGTACTGTGTATGAAAATACCGATTATATGAAGATCTTTGTCGGTTGATTAATGGTCAAGAGTTTCATCTTAAAACTCGTTAAAGATACTCTAAAAAAAAGCTCTATTATTTTCTCTAATAAATTAACATAGAAAAGTCGTATTCAATTAAGTAGTCAATATAAGAAAATTGATAGGATACTTCAATTATTCTTTATCTGATGAAATTCTCGAATTGAATTTAATCGGATTGATTGCAAGCAATTTCAAATAATAAGACGAACACAATGTAAATATTGATTTTACAAAGACTCGAAACTATTTTATTTAGATTTTCCAATGAATTTACTACTATACTAGACTTATTTACTATAGAAATTGAAAATCCCCAATAAAACAAGCAATTAGGAAGTGGATCAAGACTTAACCACCGATTCTAGCCGAAATATAACGAACTTCTTCTACTCGCCATATAAGTTATCTTATTTGAGTTATAATTATTCGAGTTTATATTGTCATTTTATTGACGTTGTATTTATCTTGAGTTAACAATAAATTTGTAATTGATACAAGATGCAATGAAGATCGTATCTCTTCTAATAAATAAATATAATGGTATACTTGTCTCATCTAAATCTAAAAATAGTTTTGTAGTTGTTGTTGTTCGAAAGATGAGGAGGACAACCGAACAACAAAGTTAACTGGACGACTAGAAAGGTTCTGGTAGTGTTAAGTATACTTATACTTTAGATTTTTGAAGAGAATATAAGTGCCAACGTCTATAGAAAAGTGTGTATGTATTCGAGAACACAACATTGCGAAGTGATCCAAGACATTATATAGATATGTGTGTGTATATATAGTGAAGAAGTGGAAAAAAGAATGAGGAGGAGTAGGGTTGTTGTAAACAAGAAAATGGGTCAGAATATAACGCGATAAAATTGCCACACAATATAACCGCCCATCTACGTTCTAGACATGTTTGTGGCAAGTAGATTGAGCACCAAATTCTACTATCATAACATTATTTTTCAAGATTTTCTCGACATTATAAAGAAAACATTGTCAAATAGGGTAAATAAATTGTGTTACACACAAGCCATTATTTCTTCAACAAAATTAAATTAATATAATGAATTTAGATTATTTATATTTGATTATATAACATCATATTTCTGTTATGCAATTTTGTAAAGATGACCGAGAACAATTATCGAGAACAAAGCTCCGGGGAACACTAAATAAATACAATAAAATAACACGCTATATTATATAACATAACAAATAACACAAACAATAATAGATCCCCTCCTATATAATGATAGGGTGAGTGTTTTTGTGGTTGGTTTTCGAAATTATTTCCATCTCATGTCCGAATTTTGTTGGTGGCGAAGAAAAAAAAAAAGCGCCGAAAAAGAGAAATAATAGAACGGATAATCTGACAAAGTGTTTCCGATTCGTTTTATGGTATCTAATCCCGATGATAATCCGGCAACAATCTAGAGTATGGATACTTCAATTTAAATAAATGTTAGTATATTTACAAAACGTACGATTCTCGTATTTGTCTATTCCCTTTAGATATAGTGGGAAAACAATCGAATATATAGTTGTATCTTTACTAAATATATATATGTAATAGAATCATTTATCATGTTGGATTTTCCTTTTATTTTTGTGTGTTTATTCGCTATTTTGAATTGAATCTATCAAATCTTGGTATTTGTACTTATGGTTGGATTAATATTTGATTATTTCGTTTTTGAGTCGTTCAATTTCACATTTTTCAATTTACACAATTTTCTTGTTATAATAGTAATAATAATGTTAAAAGAAAATGAATTCGTTTTTCATTTAGTTCGATTTATCATCAAATGAAAAGAGAAAAAAGATATATTTCCTCGCTTACGAATTTTGTTTTCTGTATTGATTGTAATCGTATAGTTATTTTCTTTTCTTGTTTTTTTTATAAAACAATAGGATTGGGAATTTTGTAAAATGTTGATCAGATTTGTGTTGGTTTGATTTGGGGGCTATTCTCCCTAGATAACAAACGCACAAACGTTTAGATGTATAGGTTTTTAGTACGGTTGTATATATGTGTGTGTATGTGTGGTATAAAGAAATGTGGAGGTTTTTCGGCCGACAGATGAGAATTAATGGTTAGTATTTTTCTTGCTTTAAACTGACGCTAAGATGTGGCCAGTACTGAATGCGCAAATATTTTTTATAATAAAACATACAGATGATAATAATAATAATAATAATAAGAAGAAGGGTATTTTGGATTTTTTATTGCATTTTTGCGTGTAGACTATATTCAGATGGTAGGTTTATAGAATTTAACAAATTTGAAAATTATTTATTTGGGTCTTATTTTGAATAGAAAATAAATAACGATATAAATTATTTTATATCATAAAAAAAAAGAATAAAGATCTACTTATCAAAATGAATGGAGGTTGTTTCTTGGTAAAGGAATGGAAATACGAGCTATTTTTCTAGTTATCAAAATATATTCCCTTCAAAATACAAACAACATTATAATGTCATTTAATATATTAGAATTAGAAGAGTTTAAAGTTTGGAAGAGCCCAAATTTGAATTACGAAAAGCGTGATTAACAGACTCTTGAAATAACCGACTTAATTTATTAAAAGCCTTATGTATCAAAATGAATCAGATTTGTTGCGTGTGACTTTCAAAATTCTAAACATTTATTCAGACTATATATATATATATATATATATGTATATATAAATTAATGAATAAATCTAGTAAATAGGTAAAATAAATAATATGAATCTACTCTTGTATTTAATTGAGTTTGGTATATTTTTGTTGATCTACCTTCTTCCGGTATAAAATTGAAATGTCACTTGTTGAAATATACAAACAAACAAATGAATAGCAAGACAGAAAGGTTGAATTCTGTTATATATTTGATTGATATATATATCTCCACATACTATATAAATATATAGGAACGTACCGTTGTTTTTAATCCATAACATTCATAACCATTATAATGAACCCATTCTAGGCCTATTCAAAATTATTCATATATGCGAATATGTATTAAGCGGATTTTTAGATTAGCAACATAATTAAATCTAAGCCTTGAAGTGAGAAACAGCGATTTCAGCAGTTTTACAGTCATTTTCAGTTGGTCGACTATATAGGCGGCTGGCGGGGCCCACCCAATGTGTTTATTAAAAACATTAACTGCCTAATTTCATAATATTAAAAATACGTTTTGTGTCTACATATTTTTTGTTTTCAAATCAAACAATCGTACAAAATCAAAACAAAGTCGTCCGCATTGCATTGTATTCGACTCTAGATTAAAATGTTCTAAGGCGAGAGTCATAATTTTAATTGAAGATTTTCGTATTTTATCCAAAATAAATAATGTTAATTTCATATATCGAAAATTGGGCAGATTTTGTAATAAAAATTCTCCCCTAATTACTTTTTTCTACATCTATTCTGTACTCGGATAAACAAAATTAATATGTTAAGCTTTGTTATAATTTCACGTAATATTAAAAAGCGGTATATATTTACCTAACAACATTATTAAAAATTTCCAACAAAACTTCTCAAACAAGATGTTTTTATGTAATTCCATTTATTAATTAAAAAAAAAAATGGTTATTTTATAAATATTTAGTGTAATTACATTTTAAACTTCAATATTATTGGAAGAAGTTGAGAAGAATATATAAGTTCGTCGGTTATGATAAAATAATGTTTTACATCATTCAAGCTGTATTATTATAAATCGCTTGTATCAAAATCGTAAATGTATATTTTCCATTTAAAACCAACGGTTGTTATTCCGAACTAAACGATTTAGAATCGCGAAAAGCTTACGCGTTGTATAATGGTGGATGCGCCTCGTCGGATTATTCTAATAATCCTACCGTTTGGTCAGAATCTGAACACAATTTATCGGATGTAACTGTTCGTTTTATTATCGCTTCTTACCTTCATCTATGCTAGACAATTTTAATCGACACACTACCGTAATGGCGAACAAACTGTAATAATTCCATTAATGAACCAATAGTAATTAGAATTATAATCACACTGTACAGTTAAAACTATCTATGATTTGAAATTCATGATTAAATCTCTATTAAAAAAATGGTGGATGCGCCGGGCCAAATTCCAAAATCGATTAAAACCAACATTATTTTTCTTTGTTGATTTGTTTTTGTTTTTTTTTTTGTAACAGTTGGTGATTAGAAGTCATTCTGTTGAGTTTTCATTTGTCACTATTTCAAATAAAAAGTTTCATTGAAAAAATTGTGAAAATTGCTTTCGTAACATTTTTAATGTGAAATAAAATAACATCGTGACTGGAGAAGTAATTCACAAAATTAAACGTTCTTTACAAGAATGTTGCATGATGTTCCTATAATCCTCGCTTCGTTCTTAATTCTGGATAAAATATAATTTTAACATATAAATTAAACGAATTCAAAACTTCCATATGCTATTTTATGTAGAGAAATGCAATGGATCTTTGAATTTCCTAGTGTCCGGATCAAAATTCAACTATGGCAATTAGAATTTACTGCGTCTTGAAAATTCAGCTGGAATCGGCATTGTTGAACTGGTAGTCTTTCAGAACTTTAAGTGGTGATGCGTATTGGGCGGTTATTGATTCGGGGGGCGTCCGTAATAGATATAAATCTACTAAAGGATGTATTTTATTTAACAAATAAAACAACAAATAAATAAGAATAAATGTCGATTGGATTTAAGAGACTCAAGATTACATCAACCCATCACTTAATGTATATCCCAATGAGAAATTATTGCTAACAGAAAACAAAACACGACTGGATACATTGTGCTTCAATAACAGAAGAAAAAAAAAAGTTGTTTTATTCCAATGTTTAAAAACAATAACTCTTTGATTTACGTTCTAACGTTGTTGTCGTGTGGTTTATAGCCGCTGTTGTTACTATTGTCGCTTTTAAACTGACAAGTATATTTTTGAAATTATACCATTTGTAAAACCAAAAGTGCCATAACTGAACACGTTGAATTACGAAAATAGAAGGAAAAAAATTGCGAACAAACTCAAGTTTTTTGCCAGCCTCTCTCTACTATATATACTGTTGTTGTACGACACAAACCTGGATAGAATTTAAATTTGCTATAGTTACATACGAAAGCGGACAATGCAGATATGGAGATTTGTAGAATTTCCATTATAATAACGGAAAATTGTCAAGCTATTTACTTATTCTGTCGACATAAATGTAATGTTGATAATAAAAATGCTCGATTATTATTATTATTATTGAAAGAAATTCTAATTTATTTCGAATAAGAAATATTTTTTTTTTTGTAGGAATTTTGAATTTCATTAGTTGCCTTTGAGGGGTGGTAACTTTTACTTTATGAAATTTCAAAAATATTTCTATATGTATATATATTAATATCTTTTGAAGTTATAAATGGAAATGGCATAATGATTTCTATAAAACTTATTCAATGCAAATGAATGCGAAAAAACTCATATCCCTCAATTTCTATATATATATTTGTATTTTCTATATATAAAGCTTTATTATGAAATTAAATGAGAGAAAAAAATTGAAGAAATATTTTTTTTCAAATACCGTTTTCTTTTTTTCATGCAAACAGTTATAATTTGGAGGAGAATATATGGAGCAAGATAGTTTGTATGGTAGTTATGTAACGGAGTTAATAATGAATTTTCGAGTAAATTTCACATGAACCGCAAAACATTATTCTTGAGTGTAGGATCATCCCTCAATTCATCCCCAAATAATTTTCATAAGACTTGTATTTTAATGAATCAACTCTATAACACGTAGAACTTACATATTAACTTATCTATTATCGGCTGGTTCTAGCAAACGATAAATGCTACAATATTATGTGACTTCAAAGCTCAATTGAAAACCTCATCCTCTACACCGGACTAAAGTAGCTTATTATTGCTGTACAACTAGGCTTTTTGTAGACTTTCAAGTAATTGGCAACGAAATACTAATATTATAATCATAAAATAAATACATTCACGAAAACTGTATGATAAATTTTATAAGTATATGAAATCGTCCATAAATATATCAAATTGTTATCGCTTTTTTGATTCAAATCTAATTTTCAATTGTTCGAATTTGAATGTTGTTGTCTTGTTTCAGATGACATCGCATCGAAGGGTGAAAATTCCACACTATTGTTCAACGATTACAACACCAGACGGTGGTGGTCCACAAGAACGTAACAATGGCATTTTGAGCAACATTGGAATTTTCTAGAAACAATAATTAATTCAAGACAAAAATCACAACGTTATATAGTGCTATATTTTGATAATTATCATTATATTATCAAAACAATTACCATTTTGGTTCTATAGTGTTTTATATCGTGTGTTGGTTAGTTTACGACGAACTGAAAGTGTAGATTTTTTATTAAAACTTGGACTTTGTATGGAATAAGTTTTGTCATAAAAGCGGATTTGAATTCGAATTATAATAATTGGACGGGAAATTCATTCAATTTCATATTTCATTTTCCGTTCAAATTTTACGTTGTATAAATCATTTATTTCGAAATGTTCCCAACTTAATATTTAATAATAATGGGTATGGAAAGTAGGGGCATTTTCACAATTTCCATCATCTCAATTCTATTAATTTATGTTGATTGTAACAATAATAATAATAATTTTATGAAAAATGCCAAAATTAGTACAAGAATCGTTCAAACACGTTATGGCCGTTTACAAGGCTTAATTGTACCAATGGATCAATATCGTTATTTGAAACCAATAGAAATATTTTTGGGTGTACCATATGCAACACCACCAATACATTCGAATCGATTTAGTCCAACACGAGCACCTAGTCCATGGGATGGTGTACGAGTTTCAGATAAATTAGGACCAGTTTGTCCACAAAAACTACCAGATATAACAAACGAAACGGCGGCACTCGAGAAAATGCCCAAAGGACGTTTGGAATACTTGAAACGATTATTACCATATTTGAAGAATCAAAGTGAAGACTGTCTTTATTTAAATATTTATGCTCCAGCACAAGGTGAGTCAATTCATTTTAAAACTAGAAAATTATTATTAACATCGAGAACAATGGAATTAATTTTATTTCGGAATAAAGCTCATCGATTCCGTTGCCCTTTGCTTTTGTTAGATTGTTGGTACGGGGCCGTATCGTTAGTTATTTGGAAATAAAATAAATTAGAATTCAAGACCGGAATACAAAAGGAACTCTAAATATATATATATATATATCACGATCTTTTGTAAGGGAAAAACAACAAATATCCTTATCAGATTTGCTTATAATCCATCTTTTAGAGAATTATTTTTTGTCCCCCCGGCTTTTCTCGTTACATTAATTTATTCCAATTGGATCGATAGCTCAAATGTAACTATATCGTTATATTTTTATTTTTAGTCCATCATGCTATAGTATAGTTCGATCTAATGAAGATAGAATTGTAGCCAAGCGTAATTCTCTTGTGTAACGATTGAAAATTTCTTAAAGCTTTAAATTAACAATAATCGATTGAGTTGTAATGTTATATTATATAGTTGGAATTTAGCCAAGTTAAATTCGAAACTCATTTAACTATATATAACGAACACTATGGGAATATGTTTAGTAGTTTTATTGGTCTATATAGTGGACTTTCTCTTTAGATCGTGTTTAATTTATTTTGTCCAAGAGATTAGAGAAATTGGCCATTCTAACTATGTATTTGTTAGTTGATAAAGGTATATATATAAATAAGTGGAGCGAGCTTTTAGATCGTCCCAAAAATACGTCCGGAATTCTAACAGATAAAACCAAAAAAGGAATCGTTGTAGCTAGCAACTCTATATAATTTTATTTTCTGATATATTTAATGCTCAACATAATATAAAGTTTAGTAAGTATATTTATATAGTCGCTTTACGATTATTACAACAATAGAGATAATGTCCATTGTCCAAATTCTAAGTGGGATTATAATTCTACTTTAAATACCACCAAAACTATATATATATATATATATGTTAGAATAAAAAGCGAAATATTCAAATTGAAAGAAAAAAAAAAGAGCTTTGATTGCTCATCTTTATCTAGAACAGACGAATAAATTTTGTTATATAGAAAGCGTGTTGTTGAACATAAAAACAAGAACAAACGGTTTGGTTTTTCGTTAAATTCGGACCAAATCGAACACAATCGTCTATATACATATAAATCTCATTTCAGTTTACTTATTGTTTTAAATTCCTTGTCATATATGGGTTGTTTTTCCGTTTGTTGTCGATTCATTCCAACCATACGGAATTCGTGTTTACTTGATTCCGTCGATTTGTTCTCTACTCGATCGTTCAACATTTTTATTCTATTTTATCTATTTTACAAACTATGTACGTATATCGCATCAATACAATTTAGTTTCTATTTAATACGATTCGCCATATTCCAGTATTTATCAAAATATATTTCAAAGTATCTTGTGGCTGTATATACTTACCTTTAAATTGAATAGTTATCAAAGCATAATTAGAGCAAAAGTCAACATTTTCGAAATATATGCAAAGTAAGAAATTAGAATGGTATATATGTATATAAAGCTCTATTTATATTTACTCATCCACTTCTATATACGCAGTCATTCTGAACGTTCTTGCTTGGAAATTCTCAAACTTATTTGCAGTAAAACTGGGGCAATAATTGACAACAATCGATTGAACGAATAAAAAAGTTCGAACTTGATTTGAACCAAAAAAGAAAACAAAAACTTGAAACTCCTCGGGAGAAGAAGAGAAGGAGCAAAAAAGGAATAACGTAAAATAAAACGATCATCTTAAAAGCTTTATTATAATGATAAAAAAGAGATAGAGAGTTGTATAATTTAAAAGGTAATTTTTTTGTTTTTGAGATAATATCAAAGAATACACACAATTTCGTTTACTTTGAACAATAATTTGTTGAATAAATAGATTGAATTTTTCATATGAATACGCTCAATTTACTTGGTTATTATAAGTATTTAAATTTTTCGAGAAACTAATAAAATATTTATCTTGTTGAAGTTTGTATTTTGATAGAATAAATGATGAGTGAAATAGATTCAAATAGTTTTGGTCAATCGATAAATCTAAAGGTCAATGATGAATGTGTAGTGAGCTTTAAGAGGAACTATCGTCGTCTATAATCCATCAATCAATCAATCAATCAATCAACATATTTGGAGGCTTTTCATCAATACACGCATACACTCAAAGTTGCGCTTCTAGATAGAATAGTTTTCCAAAAAATCGTCATTAGTCATTAGTCCGATACATCAGAGTTAATTATTATATCGATATATGGAATATCAACAGCAATATCGATTGTGATATTCATCTAGGATTAGCTAGCTATTCCATAAATTATAAAAATTGAAAAACAATATGACTTAGCGTTTGAATAAAAAAATTATAGAATATTTCCAGTTACTCGCTATATTATTTTATTTGTTCGTTTAGTTGAAGAATGTAGGCCGAAGATAACGATCACGATCGTAATAAGAGGGTCACACCCTTTTCCTACACACAAAGATTGATTATCAGTGAGAAATAAGAGCTGCTAATGGTTATTGTCGAGTAGTTGGTTTTCTAAAAGAGTGATGTCTGTTTTTAAGTGCAGTCCTTTTTTTTTTTTTGTTTCCTCAAATGTAATTTGGCAAAGTGCTAACTATTCAATATTTCGACGAAATGCCAATAATTTCCAATTTTAGAATAGATGATCGACATTTTAAAATAATAATAGACAACCAGTCTTGTTGTTCTATCAAAATTTATTTTTAAGATAGTCTAATAGGTTTATAGGTCAATAGAGAATTTCGATATATATATTTTGGTATAAACATTGATTTATGGCATCCTAGAAAAGAATTTAGTGTATGCTGGTGGTAGTAGTAGTAGTACAGAAAAAGAGAAACAAGAATTGTTGATAATATATGATTGAGTGTTGGGATATAAATTTATTTGAATATTTCAAACATCGGTATTTCGACGGTATAAAGTTTTATATAAAAGTGAGAGATGCAAATTCAAATATACGACTTCTATATTCGAATTTTATACAGAAATATCTAAAATATATAGAACTATAGTCATAAATACGTAGAAACGAAAAATATGTTGAGACTACCAATATTTTCGAATTTATCGATAAAATATCGATTTCTCTATAAATACATCGCAAGCATTTCGATTACGCCCTGTATGATCTACGAGAAAAACAACCGAAAAATTGACAATCTTGCGAATTGTTGGATTATATAGTTGGAAAATACAAAATGTTGGCTTTGAATAGACGAACAGAATATGGATTTCCGTTTGGTTAAATGATGGTGAAGGGAAATCAGAGAAAGAGGGGCTGGGTGTTGGAGGAGGAGGAGTAGTAGTGGGATCACATTTGAATCTTGGCACAATTTCCGGCAATTAACTAAAACTTTCTGTGGAAATTTGTTGAATAAATCTTGAAACAATTTAAGAGAAATGATCCTTGAGAAAACTCTCTTATAACTTTGGTCTTATCAAATTTTGATTTAATTAAACCGAATAGATTGCCAAGTTGACAAACAACTTGACAATAACTTCTATAATACATTCAATCGTATTGGTTGGAACTAATTCAACAAAATATTTATCAAAGACATATATATTATCAATCAATTGGGAGACATGTTGGCAAATTTTACAATATTAATCGATATGCGAATTTGTACAGGATCTCTAAATAATAAGAGATATACATCGCAAAACGAATCTATTGGTGTAATTAAATTCGCCCAAGTTTCTTCAATTGTTAAATTATTCAATATTCAATAAACCATTGAATATATTTGGGATCTGTGTTAAGTTTCTGATACAGCTTTTATTCTAAAATAAATGTAAAACCTATTCAAATTTCAATAATGTCCATCTAATGTTAGAAATAATGTTATTTAAAAACTAGAATAACGGATGTTCAGTTTGTTTGACGGTTGGCTACAGAAAATAACTTGGAAACCATAGGATATCTACAGAAGGCAATATGAGAGTGTACTATATCGATTATTCAGTCACTGAAATGAATATTGGATATATCCTTGGAAATAAGCAGCGTTATAGGACATCCTGTACAATCTAACAATACAAAAACCTTATCTGAATCTATAATTTTGTTTAATAAACTTGAAACAAGCAAATATGTTTATGATAAGGTCAAGAAGGTTGAACTATCACAAAAAACTCATACAACATTCAAAGCAATCCCATCTCTAAATTTACGTTATAGCTCAAAATTATTGATATCGCTTTATGATGTATACAAGTATGCTCATCGTGCATATATGATTTGTTCTAGTACACAAGAAATCAGTGCTTCAATCAGTATAATTGTATCTATTGTAGATAAAGACAATGATTAAATTTCAAGAATCTCCATTGTTTTGCTTTTTTTGTAGTGGTGACGAAGGCAGACGGGTATATGGGCTTGATATTGACATAAGCACCATGAAAAATGACAAAAGCTGTTCAGAAAAGCGTCCATATATAACAACTTGAACCAATATAGTTTTTTCTTTACATTTATTTAGATATAGATATGAGTTATTTTTTTTTATATATATATAAGAATTGTCAACTTGATGTCGAACAACAGTTCAATAAATTCGACACGGTTGGATATAATGTATAACGTAGAAATCTTTCAGGTTTTTGTTTTCCCCTCTATCTTATTCTTGTTTTTTCTTCTGTTAAATCCTCTACTATCTTGATATGTGATTTTATAATACCATTCTAGTCTTTTACTTGTAAAAGGTGACTGGCAGGTAATCAATCTAAAAGTACCGCAACTCGATGTTTACAACGAATTTAATTTGTTGAGGACATTATGATAAATTATATCGATAATAGACTCTCCCAACACCCAGATATAAGTAATCGAATTCCTATCATTAGATCTTCTTTCATAAAATAATGGTAATTGCTGGTGTGGAAGTCCTGATCTATTCATCGATCCCTTACTGTTACAGTCGTTCATATAATGCACGGTCGTTGATTATAAAATTCGTACCCAATTATCTGATATTTCTTCATTAGCCTAACGAAAAACCTTTAGTATTGAGAAATAAACAATTAAGAGCTCTTAAACTGGAGTGATAAGGTAGTTTTGATTTCGTTCGTTAAATATAGCGTGCCAATTCCGATTTTTTTTGAAGATAATAAATTATATTTGACATAAATCAAGTTATAAAATGTAGTAAGTAGCGTGTCGGCTTTATTTTGTCATTTCCTGATATAGGCGCCATTAAATTTTCATCCTATACTTTTCGAGTCTTTTAAATAGAATTGTACCATAACTATGATAAAAGTATTCTATGTACACCGGTTACAGGAGCACACGAGAAAAAAAAATTTTGTATAATGTAAAAGAGCCCACTTTCTTAACGAGATTAAACATTTTCTAATTGTATGCACAAATTACAACAATTTTTTTGTCCTTCATTTCTCTTTTTAATATGAAAGTTGCAAGTTTATAGTTATAATAAAATACGAGACATTTGCAATTGTAATAATTTCGGTTTGTTGTTATTCTATTTTTTTTTTCCTTCTTTCTTTCAGTTTCATAAAATAAAACTTTTGCGCTCTAGTTAGGATGATTATGCGGAATTATATCCTTAATTAAGGCGTCCGTTTGCCGACTTCTATAGAATAAAATTAATTCGATTCGTTTGTTGTTTTGAATTATATACTTGTATATATCTATACATATATAATAGAGAGAGAAAGCGAGAGAGGAATTGAGATTCCCCAACTTATACAGTGTATTGTGATTTTCGGAGATAAAACTTTTGCATGTTGTGCTTTATAGTTCTAAGTGTATATAAATATTTATTTTGTAGAGGCGTCATTCTGGACAACATCAACTGATTTTACTAGTATTTTGATAGCATCTGTTCGTGCTGTATATTTAAATTAGAACAGAGGGTTGAAAAAGTTCCGTCACTCATCGATATAATTAAAATTATCGAAATTCGTGTTTAGTGTGCTTTTCTGAATAATCTCCAACCGAAATGTGTGAATTAAACTCCGGAGTTTCAGTAAAATGGGGCGTGGCACTATTGCAATTGTTCATTTCAATCTGATATAAAGTTGGCAGTATCCTTGTTCCTGAAATTTGCAACGACTTCATTTATGTTTAAAATAATATAAATTCAAACTAACAACGGTCTAATGATTATAATCATTATTTTAATATTAATTATATAATTTCAATAAATTTATTCCATTCGAATTTTGCGAGAATATTAAATATTCCATTCATATCTATATATATAGAGATATATATTTATATGATTTGCTTGACAATACCCGGAATTTAGGACAAGATTGACGATGATAAGAGCTGATATGTGATGAACTCCGTCGTTAACTATTTTAGGCGTTCCATAAGGGCGAGGAAAATCGATAATCTTCCTGGTAATTTAACAAAAAAAAAACACTACTAATTGATTTAAATTCAATTAAAAATCATTATTTAATAACGCGGTCATCAATTTGAAAAACTAGAACATTTGTGTATAATGTGAAAGTGTAAAGTTTATACCATGAATAATCGATTAGATGATGTTGAATTAATTAATAAATTATCTCAGTATTTCAACTTTCAAAGCGTTCCCTTTGTTTTTTCATATCAACTTAATTACATCTTCCCATTTTTCTTTTATTATTATTAATATAAAGTTTAAATTATGTTGATAATTTTAAAACTTTTTTTTTTGGGTTTTTGTTCTATTGATTTTTTAATTTGAAATCTAGAGAATAATATAAAAGGAACAATTAAGTTATTTAAAGGCTGTAATTTGCGTTTCTCCGCACAATTTCCCAACTGACGACTTCCTTATGATAAGACTTTAACTTTAACAGAAACACAATTACACAACTCACAAGTACAATACAACATTTAAGAATACAAATTTTTGATAATAATAATAATAAAGTTGTTTCTAATGATTTCAAAGTAATGAAAGTCTTTAATAAATAAATGATAGAAGTTTTCTTCTTATCTTCGATATATTTCTTGAAGAAGAAAAAGGAAATTCTGTGTGTGACATGCAGTCATAACTTTTGGTTCGTAAGAAGACAAATCTATATGGTGGAAATCGAAATTTAACTTACCGCAGTCAATATTGAGTAGAGACGAAATTGAAAAGTCATATAGTCTTTTTTTACATACAGTTTGCTCTCGTTCCTATTAATAGGAAGAAAAAGTAAAACACTAAAACCGTCCTTCTCCGATTTAGATAAAATCTTATTAAAACTTTAAATTCGAATGGGAATAATTGTTAAGCGACAATTAAACCAGAATTATCATTCCATATAATCAAATTATAAATATGCCATTTTAGTAATTGCTTTTTTGTTCTTTCGTTTTTGTTTTTTTCGATAATAAATTGCTTTTTAAAATTGTAAACCTAAAGTTACTTATATTTTTCATTAGAGCTTTCAAAGTACAACTCAATGTACGGTAGTTGTAAAGAATTCGTATCAATAATACCATTTTCTTATTAAATATCTCTCCTTTATTATTATTATTATTATTTATTATTATTAAAATATTTTATATTTTCGAAGCTTGTCTAGCTTAATTGAAGTGAAGCTTTCATGTGTTTATACAGTCTGAAAATTTTCAGAACAAATACATCTGCTCTGATAATTGAATTGACTAGATCTTAATCTAATTATTGTTCAACTATTTGTTTGTCACCAATCGGATAACATCAAATTCGATAAAATTGTACATTTTCTCTGACAAAATTGTCGAAAAGGAAATTGACTTTTTTAAAGAACTCACTCTCGAAAGTTATACTTAGAAAAAGCAAGTATAGAGTTCACTATATATTGTAACAGATAGAATCTTAGAGATTACGTATGTAAATAGGAATGACGAAATGCAATATTTTATCGATGTAAAGTAGAGATTTTCGTGATAAACAACTCAATCATTTTGCATTTGAATCGGGAAATATAATTGAAAGTACTAAGAGTTAATTTAAGCCCATCAATAAGGTTCAACCATATGTTTGAAGAGAGTTTTAATAGCATCAAAAAAAGATTGGGGATACTAGAATTTAAAAATTTGAAGTGATCTTCATAGTGTAACTATTACTCTAATTGAAATTTTTTTTTCGCAAATTGCGAGTTTGCTATATAATGATTCTGTATATTTATGAACTCAGATTTTTACAATATTTTTTTTGTCGATCATATAATTTTGTGGATTAATTATATGAACACTTTCCCATTTATATATAGCTCCCTAAATTATACTATGAAGGATTCTCAATATCATATTCTGTTTGGGGACCAATTCCCCAATATAACTGGAACGCATTCTGTCAGATTTATTGATGTCTTTATATGGAAATATATGGGACTCCCTATGAAACTCGACGGATTTATGAAATATAATTAAGTTCTCGGCTGGAATGACAAAATGGAAAGTTTATAATAAAATTTTAAGCGAAAATTCGTACGGAATTTTTATAATTTCACTCGAAACTTTCATATAATTCACTCAAAATAAATCTAAACCGTAACGAACTTTCCGAAGCTTTTGTTCAAAATAAAAGAAAAACATAATTATTTGTTGTTAGCATGAAAAAAAAACTACAATCCAATAAATATAAACGATAAATAAAGCGATCTATTAATTTCTATCACAAACACTAAATTACCAATAATTGACAAGATTAGCGATACAAGCAGCGGTATGCCTCTATTCGATTAATAATGAGAAAAATATATTTGAAATTTCAAATTCAATGGATTTATAATAGTCGGATCAACCATAATAAAACAATAAAAAAATAAAACAATTTATTGAGAAAACTTTCTTTCTTCTGGCGGCAACAATATAACGACGTTGACGAAAATTGTTGGGATTCTTTTTTTGCGTCCAATTAACTTCCAATCAATTCAAAACTTAACAAATATTTACAATCCAACGATGACAATAAGCGAATAATTAAGCTTAATTTTTTTTACAACTTGTCATTTCATTATATAATCAGTCATTTCAATTTTAATTTAATAAAACGGTCCTCATTCGAAATTTATTATGGAAATCTTACTACATATTCCATTAGAGAAAAAAAGAAACATTCTTAAAATAATAGATTTGAATCCTTATATTCTATAGGGCAATTAATAACGGTCATTATTCCATAATTAATGGGGAGTTTATTAAAATATAAGAAAATTTCATAGGAATTAGAATTGACGATGTGACAATGACAATAACGCAAACAGGAATTGTTAAATTATACAGTAAATTTTCGATTAAATATAGCGAGCGAAACATATCTCAAATTTTCTAAATCCTATTTGTCCATAAATCAATATTAATAAATAAATACTCTATTATTTTGTAACGAATTCAATTTGAAAACAAAAATTTGTTCCAATAAAATTTCAATCAATATTTATAACGATTGTTGAATAATTGCATTTTAAAATTGAATCGTCGATGTTGATGTGTATATTTTTATCAGCGATTTACATCCAACAGAGTATTCGAATAATTTCCGGAACAATTAATCTACAACATCTCGATCCTGATCGTCATGATCTAGTCCAGTCAGTATAACTATATTGATTATTGCAAACTAAAAAGTATGCTTTTTGGAGTAGTGATTGTTAATTCTACTCGCCTTTCATTGTATATTGTGCAAGATTTCGATTCCTGATCCTAATCATTATCGTTAATTTCAGAACGAAATAAATAAATAATTGTGGTATGTTTAATATTTATTTCGATAGCTCTGGTTTATTTCTTGTTCCGTTGTTGTTGATTTGCATTTGAAAGACTATACTGAATAGAGTTCCGGAACGATGCATCAAGAAGAGTGGGTAATTTTTTGTTCTCCCACAGGAAGTGCGACGAATTTAATTTGAGTAAATTTAAATAAGGGTAGATAAAGCGCTTGGTTGGATTAAAAACTATAAAGACTTTAGTTACATATAAAGCCACTTTCAA
>JAZBGX010001357.1:0-19030 GCA_037414775.1 Zonitis immaculata
AAATAATAAAAACAATTGTCTATTAACATATTAAATTAGTTGTGTAACTTCCAAATAGTTAATAATAGCAAATGATGGGAAGTGAACATTTTCTAAAACAATCATCGAAACTTGCAATTAAATTTTGATAATAACGCACTGTATTCTGTGCGTTAATACAATTAATTAGTTTTTAATTTAAACCAATTATGAAACTTAATAAGCAATAAATATAAGTTACAACCGACTAAAGCTCTCTTAATTAATGGGAGATGATTCTATAGATATTAACTAGAATCTAGATCACGATCGTCATCGTTAATTTCTTATTCCATTAGCTAAAAAAAAATATATATAAATTGAGATACAAGTCGAAATAATACTTCAACTGTGTAAAGCAGTAGGCATAAAGTCATAAAATATAATCATTAATAACTTTAATTGTAAATTAATTATTTCAAAGTTATATCTAAACTATTGACTATTAAGTATGTAAATAATAAATTATACCAATATAACGGACGTACAATGGCATAGAAATGTCATCTCTCTCTCTCTCTCTCTACATAGTTATAAATATGCAAATGTGACTAATTGACGTGTTAGTTCTAATTCTCAATATAACGGACTAATTTATTGAACTGAAAATTTAACAATATTTATTAAATAACGGACTTAATAGAATGTGGGGTTGTTAGAAACATTTTCAACAGTTTCCTCTTGTATTTGTATAATTTCCGATGAACTTTATCTGTTCGATTCGGGGCTCCCGCAGACGACAGACTTTCTAATCGGCCAATAGTTTGGTCGAGTTGGACTACTATCGCGCACAATGGTAATGAATGCGCGAATTAGACAACAGTAGGCCTATAGTTTTCTCGAACAATTAACTGATTATTGGTGAAAACTGTAAGATAAGGTTCGCACTATGGAAGCTATGTATAGACTTATTATTGCTTCATTGATATAACCGAGGAGAAAGATCATCAAAAAGAGAAACTGAGAGTATTGGGTACAACTCTTATTGAATGAAAAATTCCTCCCAGTGTTTTCTTCAGATTTACATCCGAGTACTCTTTAAATCAATTTATTTTATATAAAGCGTGAGCCTTTTTCATCTTTCTCTATTATATTTCCGATCTATGAGCAGTGAATGAGAGCTTGACTGAGCCATCATGAAATACACACTCAAATTCCATGCCAAAGCTCGGGGCGAAGTTAAATTATAAAGCAAAAATATTTGATTTTAATTCACCTTCATTTTATTTCGATCGTTCAGGATCACTTCGATGCCATTTGGAAAATTTCACTTATTCAAATACCTGAAATTAGAACAGAAAATAATTAGAATTATCGTCCAAATAGATTAATAAATTGCTAAATTTCAAAGTGATTATCTTTAAATTTGTATGTACAGGGTCGTCCAATTGTAGGTAATTGAAAAATTTGAAAATCGGTACTCGTGTTCCAATTATTCCGTTATTGATCCGATATTTTATAATTTAGAAACAAATTAACGCCGCAAACTCAAAGTACCTATAATATAAGGGTCATATGTGCAAATTTCAGATTTTTATGTATGTAAATAAGGGTGGTAAAACTTGGACGACCCTGTATAGTCTACAAAATACCAACAACATTATATCAATAGTGGTACATTGAAAAGAAAACTCTTGGAAAATCCTCACGACTAATACCATATACAGGGTAGTCCGCCAGAGGCTTTTCTAGTCTTGTAGGAACTCTGGTTCTAGTGGAGGGAAAAAAATACACTCGAAAATCTAAAATTTGGACGTCAACGTCAAAATGTTCTCGAAATATCACACTTTAGATCGTCGAGTCCGTTTTTTTCTTTGCAGCCACTAGAGCTAGAGGTACAAGACTAGAAAGGCCTTTGGTGGACTACCCTGTATAGAGACAAAAAAAAAGGAGTAACACTTTTACAATCAAATGTTCCTCTTTTAATATAAAAAAGAACCTAAACATGATGGATTAATAGAATTAGGTAATACCACCAAAATTTATAAAGCATCAATCTAGATTTACAACTCACTACTCATAGTAGTTTGGACTTATTAGAGTTTAGTTGTAATATCAAGTCATGCGTGTTGTTGTTAGTTAAAGTTAACGTTATTATGAAGAGGCGGTAATTTTATTTTTATGTGTTAGCAACAAAACTGACATGTATAAATGTTTTGATGATTGTGGTCGGACATGCTAACATAGAATGTTGGAAATTGTGATCACATGAACATTATGAGAGTTATAATAATAATAATAATAATAATAATAATAATGGAGAACATTTATGTTTCATAAAATGGCAAACAGTCAGTCAGTCAACTACTGAACATTGAGCAAATAAATGAATAGAGATGATTTCCTAAATTCATGGGGGAAACAAAATTTTAGCATTGAAATCTTAGATTTATTGAAATTATACAAAATGTTCAATGAATAATTGTCTCACTCACTAAACAGTTCTAATCTTCAAATATAAAACGCCAACGGAACAGAATCACTTTGTACTGAGACAGACGGTAGACTTAATAATTGTTTACTCAAACTATTAACAATCTTATCATAATTTGATGATAATAAATTTTCTATACTATATTATTCTATTTTTAAGAGATACATTCACTTTATAATTCACAAATAATTTGTCCAATTATTAATAATAGTTTTTATACAGCATGATTCATTAGAAATGGGCAATTTTTAAAGCTGGAGATTTGGATTTTTTACCAATAATTCAGATCTACGAGTTACAGAACGGCCACAGTTGGAATCTTCATTCGTAATTTTGCAATAGTATTCGAATTTCCAGCAGTTTATAATAATAACCTATCGTTTTTGTTGTTGGAATATTTCAAGTTTATCTTTATTGTTAAGTAGTATTCTGAAAATAACATTAGATACAGCAAGAGGGACATGAATAATTGAGAAGTGTGTACGAATAGCAAAAGTAAATTTGGCGGATGCGCCGGGTATTCGTCTATCATCATAAAGCTAATAAGCGAAATGTTTAAAAGGCAAATAACTAATGAAGCGATAGAATTAGATAAAATCACCTTGCCTATATAAAATGGCGCTGCTCTTTAGATTCTCGAGTTACTTCAACGACAGTTCCCATTATTACTACGATGTAATTAGCGCACCCTGTACAGAAAATTTAACATCTAATTCGCTATTTTCATATATAAATAATAAATGAATAAAATCGAATTTATAGGCTTGATAAATTAAAAATTCGAATAATAAAATTAATAAACACACAAAAATAAGATTATTGGTGATAATTCAAATGAAAATATGGACGCGTCAGTTGAGAAAATGATAAATTTATTAACAATAAATTATGATAATGATAATATTTTGAATACAAAATGGGTTTTGAAATTAAATTTTTGACAATTTTATAAAAACAAAATTAATTTTAATCGTAAAGTTAATTTATTATTATTATTTTGTTAAAAACATTTTTCGACGTATGTTGATGATATAATTGTTTTGTTTTGATAATATACGAGTCCCTTCCCACCTGAATTTCAGAAATTCAATTGTCAGAAAGAAAAAAATTAAGAGTATTGTGTAAGCTTTTATTTTCTAAAGTGCAGTAACAAAAGCTGGTATCATCAATTTTATTTTTATTACATAAGTCTCGGCAACAATCTAGAGTGAATCCAATATATCTTGAAGTCGGTTGTTTCAAATCTAAGCCTGTTGTAGAGGAATAATTCCGAAATGCCTTCCTTATATCACTACAGAATTTTCGTTTGAGGATTGGGACAAGTGAGGACGATTCTAAGAAGGGTACACTACTATCCGCCACAGATTCAATACTATTTTCTGGAGTATGACGTTATGTCGCGTCCTATTGGAAGACAAATTCTTGCCATGCTGTCATGTGTTTCTCCATAACTGGTTACAAGGATTCTTCCAAAAACTCTAGACTTTTGACTATATTGGGCGAAGTGAAGTTTCCCCACATCCCTCTGGATGACATAATCCCCTAAATTATGACCGACGCAGTAGATTCTACCCTTCTTGTGTTTGAAAACAATCAGGATTGAATAGCAAATGTTTTTTGCGAATAACGTGACTTCTACTGTCGCCAACACATACTCGTCGGTCTACTGCATTACTCCCTATTGCTAGAAAGTCACTTCTTATGATCTTCTGCCCATTTTAATCGGTTGGATTTATTTAATTTTGAAAAGGTCACTGTTATTCGCCCTGTAAGTCTGACGACATATCGAACAAATCGTAATAAAATCTACAATTTCCAAGTTTGCTCCGCATGAATTAAAGAGTCTACTGCGATCAGATTTTTTCGTAGATAATTTTATTTCTACCCATTTTAAAGTTCACCAACAATAAAAACAACGTCAAAATAAATGATGACACTAATCGACAACTGTTCCGATGTCTTTCTTCTAAAGAGAAAGTACATAATTTGGAGCTTTTCTGAGATGTTGGTGTTAAAATTACAAAAGAGACAAAATGGAGCTGTTTGTTGAATATTGTCCAAAATAACCCGCTAATCCATTTGAGAACTAATGAAATCATGCAGTATTCATCTTTTTCAATTATGGCTCAAAGAACAATGATTTCGATCGGTGAGTCGACCAACTGACATGGCAATGAGCGGCTCGTGGATAAGAAAAAATATATAAATATGATTTTCTTAAATTTCTTCGAATATGTGATTCTTATTCAATGAAAAATGTAAAAAAAAAAACACAAATGCAAGAGAATGAGATGGACAATTCTAAACGATGGAACAAACGATTGTCAAAAATGTCGGAAACAATGTTACATTCATTCTCAATATATTGTAGAAAGATTTTTCAATTTCTCTCCAATTTCGTCATTCCAACAAAATTCCATTGTCTACCTCCATATAATAAATACATAGATAGAAATGTTGTCTCATATATAGATGACATGTTAAAGGTGGGTCTTCTTTCTCTTATTTCCATCTATATATAGCTATACAGATGATATTGTCGAACTTACAACAGTGCTTTCCGGTAACTTTGTATTTCCTCACAAACATGAATAGCTTCTTGTAGAAGAGGTGGTATTGATATAAAAAAAATATTTTTTTAGATTAAACAAATAGAAATCTATTTGTATTTGTTACCAATCGATTGAGTTTTTTTTTCTTTGTCCGATTAAAAATACAGCTTTATTCAAATACAACAAGCTCTTTGTTTACATATTTCTCAATTATATAATTAAGGGTATGAAATGCGATTTCAAGGGGTCATGTTAAGTTACTTGAAAATATAAATATTTCGCTAAGTAATTTCCAAATTTAAAAAATTACAGGAATCGTATATTTAATGAAAATAGAATAAACAGAATATTCAACCAACTGCAACTGCATATTTGAATTTCCAATGAAAATAAACTAAATTACAACAAGCCATAGTTTATACAAACTGAATTATGTAAATAAATATACGGGGTGTGTATCATTTGAAAAGGATAAATCAGCTCTATGGTTATACCTTATAGAATTGGTAGATTTGGAATCAAGCTACCTGGCTACCTGATCATATAGTCACATCTTTAAATAACAAGTCTTTGAGGAAATAATTTTCCGCCAAATTCAAAAATTTAATTCTAATTAAGAAATCTTCACTATTACCCATTGTTCTAGAACTAATGTGTTTACAAAAATTTTGGAAATTTATTCGAAACTAATGAAATTACCATAAATTAAATTTGACTTTGACATAAATTTCCAAAAGCATTTCGAACTTATAAATATAATTATTAGCTGTAAGAACTAAATAATAAATAAATCAACCCTATCTATCTATATTTAATTTTGGTTTCCAAAAATAGACAGCTCCTTCACGAAATCAAAATAAGCTATGATGACTTCCGGCATGGTTAAATATTTCCCAAAGTTTGTCTTAGAAAGAAGGAAAAAAAAAACAACAACAACAACAACAAGAAAGAAAAACAAGTGAACACATTTATAGTTTACAGAAAGTAAAAGTTTTAATTATTTCTACTGCAACTTCCACTTGCTTGAAAAACATCAATCATACCAACAAAACAAAAATTAAAAAATATAATCAAACGTTCTCCTGTTTCAATAAATAACTGAATGTCGCTAATATAATTTTTATACACAACTTGTTCCAATGTTGCTTTTTATTTCTCGTATTGAATGACCAAAAAAAAAAACAAAAACAAACAAACAAAAGCGAGAAAAGAAAACAAAACCGAAGAAAAATATCCTAATAAATAAAGAGGGTTGTAGAATCGGACAAAACAATTGTATGAACAAAAGAATTTCAACTTGAGCATTAATTTAAACGAAAAATAGAGATATTCGAAGGCACTTTGTGTACGAATACAGCAAATGGAAGAACGTCTCACATCACCAATCCTTTCTCTACATAGATATGTAACGTTATGGAATATTCGAAGCAGAATTGCGACTTGAGACAGAGCATGTCAGCTCTACATTAGTGAAACAAAGAGCATTTCTGGTAGCTAACATGCAAACAGTATATAAAACGTATAATCTGAGACCAAGTCAACTTTTGCTTCGTGCCACTATTATTGGTGAGTTCTTCCACGGACCGCTAAATTAGTGCCGCATTCAAAACAAATACCACTATTCCACTATACTATAGAGTTGAATCAGTGATGGTCGCCCATCGGATCTGAACGACAAGGCTTTGCGAAGCACACTGAAAATATCAGCAGTCACCTTCATGAGTACGATTATCGAAAACTTGTTTCGGAATCTGTCCCTTACGCAATTATTGCTTTAGGGAAAGCTTCGCGTACGGACTTTTCGCGAGATATCGTTACTGGAGATTACAGCTAGGTATTTTATTTGAATCATAAAGGAGATTGGCTCCAAAGTTGCTCAATATGTAAAAAAAATTATTGATCGAATGATACAGCGCGTCCATCAGAAAATGTTAGAGCTAGGCATCCTGCTTATTATCCGTAAAAACATCTTAGAGAGGAGAGTGAGTTCGACGATAAAGCTGAACTCAATCATCATAGTATTAGACAATAGAAATAGAGAAGCTACCACTACGATTATATGGCCGAATGAGGCGGTAATGTGATGATCTGATGTGAACATTAGAGCAATTGAAAAGACTACAAGAATTTCCATACAACTCAATAGATAGAGAAATTAGAATGGCATGAACAATCGTGATTCCTGTGTATATCTTTGGCTATATAAATTCTATTAAAGTGTTCATTCTAAATCGAAGATAAGAACGATAAAACCGTTAATGGAGTTTTCTAGGTCAACAGGTAGGTAGATTGGTGTGGTAATTATATTCAAAATCGATAATACCTAACTTTAACAATGTAAAAATGGTAGATTAACGAACAGAAAATTTTTTCCTTCAAATTATTACCACCACCGTTCGATATTATTATAAAATTCGATTTCCAAAGATTTGACTTGAGAATTCGATTTACAAGCATAATTTCATATAAAGTAGTCTTGTAACTATTGGTTTGATTCTCTTGTTTACAATAAACACATTCTCTATAATATATATAGTTACTGAAATATTAAACACAAATACAACCACCATCCCTTCTAACTTTATTGAAATGTACAACAATATCCCAAGTATAACACATAGATAGAGGATTAAACGAGTAAGTGTATGACAGAGATAGAGAGAGAGAGAGAGAGAGAATATTGATAAATGTTAATTTGTAGGTATCGGGAATATTGTAGTAACAGTTCGTTTTATATCCAATGAGTAATGATTCCAACAATGGAATAGCATGAAAAATGTGCATATATAGAGCATCAAATCACTCCCCTGTGGCGTTTGAATGTAACTAGAGAGTAGAAATTGCCACCCCCTCCCTACTTGAGAGACAAGAACAAAATTGATCAATATTTAATTAGCAAACAAGAAATAAAATCGTTGATAATAGTATATCTATATAGTAAACGGATGAATTGCAAACAAGCGGCACATTCTATAGTCGAATATAATCACAAAAAAAATGTCGGACAGACAAAAATCTTTTCTAACAATAAATCGGCTTTTCTATAACAAAGTTTACGAAGGAAAAAATCTCTTATTTACTAATTATTTATGGAAAACAGTCCAATATAATGACAATAATGGAGACTTTTCTCTAAACATCTCTTGAATCGTATAAAAGAATTTTCTTTCTTTCGTAATCATTCCAAACAAATTTGCGTGTGCCTTTCATTGAAATAACAAATGAATAAATAAGAGAATCAAGAATTAAAATTTCCGTTGAAAGAAAAATCCATCTGTCAATTGTAAAACAACGAACATAAATTACGCTGCTGAATAATAATAATAATAATAATAATAATAATAAGAGAAGAAAACAAGGAACAAAACAAATTCTACAGGAATATTTCAGTCGAAAATAAAATGATTGTAGTCCACTGGAATCCTATATTTTAGTAACAAATTAGTTGATAGAGCAGGCTACTAGACTGAAATTATTGTAGCTTAGAGAATGGACTATGATATGCCCATTATAATTTCCATATTACAAAGAGTAGATTGCAACTGAAAGCTCGATAGACAACGGATTCAAAGTTGATCCATGAAATTTTTATTGATCAAGAATATAAATTTATATTTATGATGTACGCCGCTCTCAAAAAACATTTAAAATACTATAGTAGATTCACATTTCGGAGGGCAGGGGCGAAGCTAAGTCTTAGAACCGTCCACACTCAGTACCTCATAGCTTTTTAAGTAGCGTACTGAGGTGAAGTGCGTTGGGCAGAGGATTCTAAGACTTAGCTCCACCCATGCTCTCTCTAATATGAATCTTCTATAATTTACTTTGTCATCGTACTATTAAATAATCACATTTGAGAGAGCATGGGTGGAGCTTACTGTTTGAGCCTTCCACACACCGTATCTCACCGCGTTGCGGCTTTAGAAGGCAACGCGGTGAGGTACGATGTGTGGAGGGCACAAACAGCTAGCCCCACCCATGCCTTCTCAAATGTGAATCATCCATAGAGTCGATATTCTCAACTGTAATAATGTAGCATATTACATATATTACCTATAAGGCGCTACTACTTCGTCTACATAGAGAGGACATTTGTCGAGAAAACGCCAGTGATTACAAAGCACTGAACAGCCTCGAAAAATGTTTACTCTAAGATAGGTGAGACCAGTGCCTCTACATTTGAACGGCAACCAACTCAAAAACCATATTTTACTCTGTAGTCTCTTCGATCTAGAGACTGTCTACTCTTCATGAACCAGTCTGTATACAAAGTTTATGTATGATAAAAACAAATGAAAAGTGTACACAATTTTCCAATCTATACTCTATGATGTCGTTCGCCTGTTAAATCGAATTAAAACCATAAAAGCGGAAAAATTAATAATAAAATCAATCATTTGAAAATCAATTCTAACTATAAATAAATTAATTGGGCACTGTTCTACTCTCAATTATGTTATGAAAAGGGAGATACAAAAAAATTCCAGATTATTATTCGAAAATATAATACTTGTATAAGTTAATAATAAGGGTGGTTGTAATTCCATTGTATTCCTTCTAATTTGTCGATTGAACAGAGGGTGGTTTGAATTCAAATAGAATTTTACTGAACTTGAGAAAAATTTTGAAATCAATTTTTTTTGCATATTAATTGAACATTTCACGTTATAATAGAGTAAAGGTGCTTTTAATGAGCTTTTATGGAATTATAAACAAGCACTAAGCTTCCAAAATATCTATAATATCACTTTTAAAATAATAAATCCTCAATATAGCTGTGTATAGTGCAACTAATTTCCTAATTTCAATATATAACGCTTTATGAACACTAAAGGTACACACACTGTACAGGGGATGTAATTGAAATGGTTGGCAATATTCAAACCCCATTATCCTCATACGGAATGGACTACGGAAAAAAATATTTTCACGAATCAAAAAGAAAAAACAATTTTCGTCTAAAACTAAAACTGACCAAAAGTACAACGACTGTTTGATCGTCACTGGTTAAATACTGACCTACTGTAATTGTTGAGAATTAATGAGAAAACAGATGTTATTAAAAGTATTATAATAACACAATTTATATACATCGATAAATTCACAGGATTCCAGTGGTTCTAAAAATCAAGCCCTAGTTTTTCGGAGATACAGAGCAATATCGACCATCAAAGTATTAACAAAAATTTCTCGGTTTTTAAGACCTTATACGTGGATTAAATAGTGTCAGCCAATTTCATTACACCCTGTATAGGTATTTATTTTTTTTACTCCTGATAACTATATTTTATATGCACTGTCAACATAACAGTTACTATATTATAGTTTATTAGGCTATACTGGATGGATATAAGGGTCTCTTTACACGAAAATTTCGACCGTACAAAATAGAACTGGAACGTTTTAGAATTACAGTTGCAGTACAAAAACAACCGTGATGCTGCAAAAAAATTCAATTAACGTTCAACTTTAATTTAAAATTATTCTTCTTAATTATACAAGTCGAACTTTTTCATGGAGAAAGAAGATGATAAAATAAATATAGGAAAAGACAATCAAAGGACTTGAAAAAATTTAATCTCATCCCCTAACAACAACAACAAGATTAGAATATAAAATTGAAATCTCAACGTAGTTTTATTTAAAACAAGGAATTATTTTTTATAAAATAAAGTTATTTTTTTTAACGACTTGATTATCAACTATTAAAAATTATTACAACTATTAATAAATTAGAAATAATTTGTTTTTTGGGTTTTAATTGATCGATGGATAATTAATTGTTGATCGAACAAACAATTAATAAAATTTTACAACCATCTAGAATTTTAATGTTTTTGAAAATAGAAAATAAACTGGCAATACAGAACGACAACAACAACAACAACAACAACAACACAAACTTGACCCGGTGCACTTTCGAGTTCAGGGACCTCCAACTTATAACTCACTCCACATCCTTATAATAGCGATTATAAAATGGAAAAAATAACTTAACGAAAATAAGAAATAAATAATACGTACGAGAGACAAATCAAATAAAACGGAAATATTTGAATAAATGAGGAAATTGAAGTTCAAGTTGAAAGGTTTTCTTTTTTTAAAATACTTTTCCCTCAAAATAAAAGTTACCCAAACAACATTAAGACGAATCCGGAAAAAGAAAATAAAAAGGTAAATTGAATTATTCCAAGAAAAGTTGGCTTTTAACTAATTACGAAATTATTTGAATTCAACAACAAAGCCGTAGAAATTGACTAAGAAAATGAACCGAGCACCACTCGCATGGTGAGCGCTACGCTGTCGTGTTAAACCGAGCGCAGTGTTGCCAAAGTTTCTGGCAACATCGCTATGAATATTTTCCAGCATGTCTACTCGAAGTATTCTAATTTTTACAACCTCATTCATTGTGATATTTATGAGAAAAACGGGAAATTGTAAAAAAAACAGCGCCGCGCTCATTACGCAAGTGACGAAGCGTTGATATTGATAATAAGAATGACATAACAACCGCGCCTCAATCAACTAACTACAAATCAAGATTGATATTGTTACGGACACCCTTCAAATGGAGGGGCACCTCCCTTGTACGGACAGATTTTATGTGACATTGAATATGTCTTATACTTTTCAACGTATTTGTTTCTCCTATAAGGACATCCTATTTCGTAAAAAAAACTCTCTCTTTAACGGACACGAGTTCCGTTCAGACGGATCTGTTTTACTCAACTTCTCCTTTACGCGGACGCTTACGTGACTATGAATTCATGTGTATGTGTCCAGCTAACAACTTATCGTAAGTCTAGTATTTTGAATAATTTGAGCGGACATCTAGCCTAGATGGACAAAATTTTTACAACCACCATTGTCCATCTAAGAGAGAGAATTTACTGTATTATCAAATTCATCAAACAACACAATTTGCGTTTTGTTGTCTGTATATTGTCATATTTTATCTTGAAACAATTGTTGGGGATCAGAAAGAGACGATTTGAATATTTATAACATCGAGTGAGTCCTACTACCGTTTGTCGGTTAGAATTCATTATTTTAAAAGCTTCACTCGATTGAATTAAATATTATTA
Source organism: Zonitis immaculata (assembly GCA_037414775.1). Classification (NCBI taxonomy): domain Eukaryota; kingdom Metazoa; phylum Arthropoda; class Insecta; order Coleoptera; family Meloidae; genus Zonitis; species Zonitis immaculata. The sequence goes on from JAZBGX010001357.1 coordinate 12,090, forward strand.
TTGTTTTGTTTTACGTATACTTTTTATTAGATTTAAATAAACAAACGAAATCTTGGTGGTACATTTGTATCAAATTCTATATCTATATTATAGAAGATTCACATTTGAGAGGGCATAGGCGGAGCTAAGTCATAGAGCTCTCCGCTCACCGCAGTACCCTACTTGAAAGGTTATCACGGTGAGGTGCGGTGGGTGGAGGCCTCTAAATCTTAATTCTGCCTATACCCTTTCAAATGTGCATCATCTATAACATCAATTCAACATAAATAATTTTTCCATATCGAACGTTATTACAACAAAACTATAAATTACCGACAAAATCAAATAACAGAAATATAAATTTCGGAAATAATTCTACCCTGTAGATTATTTGTCCGAACCTATTATGTGAAATATTACTATTGCGGTGGTCGTAAAGTACATTCGACAATTGTATGGTTATTAATAATTCTCATAGTAATCAGTCCGTATAGTTTATCAAGAATTGAATTTAAAAAAAAAAACAAGCTGTAATGGCCAGGACACACAGAGCGTACTTTTACGCACGTATTACGTGCGTACTTTCACAATCGAAATTTCAAAAGTACAGGTTTGTTTCAAATGAAGACAATAAAATTAAAAGATGTTATCGATATTTTTTTTTTTTGAATAGCAACAAGGTATACAAAAGTTTTATTATCTTAACGCACGTATTTGTACATTTCTCGTGTGACCGCTTCCATTTGAAACAATGTTTCTCTACAAGACGCACGTAATACGTACGTAAAAGTACGTTGTGTGTGTTCTGACATTAAGTCGACAAAAATCAATTATTTCGAATTTATTTAGATGAGTCCAACTTCCAAAATCATAATTTTCCGAATACGTTATTTGAATAATTTCGAATAAACAAAATGAGACTGAAATTTGTTTATAAATTAATTTGGGATTCGAACATTCAATTTTTTCTTGGAGAACGTGCTTGTTTTTACAAAACATTTTCCGTGGGAAATCAAAACTTATTGACTTGACTGTTGAAAATTAATTTTGATTAAAAATAAAAATACAATCGATTTTCCTAATGGAAATGTAAGAATTTTGCATCTGAGAAAATTTTGATCGAAGAAAAATTAACAAGGACTTCCAGGAGTTCCATAGAAAATAAACGTGACAAAAGAACATTGAAAGCTCAGTACAAAATATAGAAAAATTCACTGGAAAAAAGTAACTATTTGTGATAGAAATTCAAAGATTGTAAGAAAAAAGTGAATTTCCTCACAAAAATTCAACAAGTCGAGTTAACATTACAAAAATCATAGAATTTTGAGAGTAATGAAATAAAATTACAATAAGATAATAGAGAAATTTCAGAACTAATACCAGCGTGGAAATTATGGACGACCAACCGACGTACAAACACAACCGAGCAAAAGGAAGAAAACGTCCCTCTATTGTAGACGTGTTCGGGGATAGTAAAATTTCATAATTATGTGGCAAAAAGGATTATTTTTCGCTCACGGAAGTCCATCTTAAGCAAAACTTACAATTTCATATTTAATATAAAATTACAAGTTCCTGATAAAACATTAGAATAGATTGTTTAATTTCTTTGTGTCTGCACTGTAGATAGAAATGTCGCAATTCTATGATTTACTTACAATTTCAACTAAAATATAGTCTGTGTCGGCGCTGCGGCTCCCCTTGTGCACTACCCTCTTATATTATCCGCAGGCTACTCAATTTGAACGAGCATACTGGTGGACGGGTTTGGTCGACCAACATTTTTATTCGACTACTCAAATATTAACAACATTAATGAATAAAATAACACGAAAATTTCAATTTCATAGGTAAAATTTAGAAAAAATTCAATTTATGAAAAGTAAACAAAACACTGAAGGAGCTCGCTCTACCAAAAAAAAAAAGGTTGTTGAATACAAAAGATCGAAAATTCAGTAATGAAAAAATTAAAGATTTTATTAGAAAAGAAAAATTCAAGTATTTTCCATCAAGAAATTTGAAGATTTTCGAAGGAAATCAATTAAATTCCCATTGGAACATTTCATTCATTTTATTAGATGAAAAATGCTCTTGTGGAACGTAGAAATTTGAAAATTCCGCAAAAAAATTTGGGTGTATAGCCAATTCACATTTGAGAGAGCATGGGCGAAGTTATCTTTTTAAATCTTCGGCACACCGCTGTAACGTTTCAAGTTGGCCACCGTAGTTAGGTGCTCAAACAGTTAACTCCGCCCATTCCCTCTCAAATGTGAATCTTCTATAATAACATGAAAATTAAGTTTTGAAAAAATCTCGAAAGCAATATTAAAAATTTGATAGGAAAATATGAAAATTCCCAAACGAATATTAAGATATCAAACAAGATTAACTGATAAGATAACAGGGAATTTTTATAACGAATTATTAGAAGAAGAAAAAAACTGAATTTCCAAGTAATTTCAGTTGAAAAATGGTGAGATTTGATAGTACGATATGAGGATTTTCCAAACAATATGGAAATTTTGGCAACTAACGAATTTATAATTCTATGGAGAAAAAAAATTGTTACAAATTCAAATGATACCGGTTGGAAATCAATCAAAAATTCGATACTTTTATTGAAGACATATTACATTTGAATATGGTAATAATAATATATTATTATACAGGCTGTATTATAAAAAACGCCCCAAGTCATTATTTATAAAAATATGGCAATAGTTCTCGAAACAAAGTTAAACTGTTGATTATCGTCTACTCATCGAGACATATACTCAATCATTGCTAGGTCTGGTTAAGTTAAGTCGGTTGCTAGATTTACATGAAATAGTTTCAGGCTAAGAGCTTTTTTAAAGAGGAAATAACAAGGTATCCGAAAATAATAAAATATAGGGGGTGTTCCATCTAAAAAACTGAAGTTGATGTAATTTCTGGTAATACCGGAAATATCATTAATTGAGCATGTACCTTAAAAAATAGATTACGATCAACAGTTCAACTTTGTTCAAAGAAGTATTGCGATATCTTTTGAAATAACAGAATTATAGCTTGCGGCGTTTTTTATAATACAGCCTGTATAATAATATTTTTCTTCTCAACAGCACTTAGAAATTTAGAAATTTCGGCTGCACTTTGCAAATGGAAATATTGAGAGATACTGGTTTGGAATAGGCAAAAAAAAAGCAAACAACCGCAGACAATCAATTAATTCAAGATGACGACATCAATCTTCCCAAATCCAACAACCTTGACCATATTTCCGAATTTAGAAATTATAAAGAAGCACCAGCAAAAAAAAAATACATTTAATCTGATTGATGACATATAACGTTCAACAAAAATTATTATTTAAATAATAATAATAATAATAATAATAATAATAAGGTGAATAGGTCAAGCCAATGAACTTTAATTTATACATATACCGGATGACCATTAACGAATAGTCCCAACGCAAACACTACATTCCTTGGTTGAAAATAGATCGATTTAGACCAAATTTTGCTCCGTTAATAAGAAATTGTGGACCTTCTGCAGCAGTCATTTATTAATTGCATTTGACGGAGCAAAATCGTACTGAGCTGAGTTGATCTAAATCGATCTATTTTTATCCAAGGAATACAGTGTTTGCGTTTGGACTATTCATTAATGGACAACCTGTATGTACAGATGCATAAAAGCGACAAAGTTGTAAAAAAAAGGATATAATTCTACAACATATACAAGTATAGTCAATTATTTTAGAGTGCCGATTAAGATTATTTATAACTATATACATGTTTATATAAATTTTGATAATAATTCTTATCAATAAAGAGAAAAAAAAACTGTACTACTACCACTACTACTTTATCATTAAAATAAATTCTTATCGGAAATTGAAAAACTAACAATTATATAATAAAATTAGGTTAATGTTTGTTCTAGTTGCGGTAGTGGTAACGTTAACGTTAGCGTAATTCACAATATTGCGGATGATAATATCTCTATAATTGGATTATTTATAATAACTAATGAACAGAGAAGTTAAGTATGTTTATCTGTATATATATAAAATTATTTTCTTAAGTCAAGAGAGATGGGAAATCGTTAATATAATTCGTACATTAAACATAGAGAAATTTCATGCATATAGATATACCAACACATCTCTAATTGTTATAAACAGTATATCTATATGTATATATGTGGTATATACATTTTATCTACTAATCCCGAAGTATAGCTTCTATTTGAACACCGAATATTCATGTTTATATACACACTTGAACATTATACATACATGGTATGTATACATACATATATCATTATAGATTATAGATAAATATATGTCGTAATTCACGAAAAGTTCACGTTAAGTCGGGTGGTCCAAGTTGAATACATCGAATTATAAGTTAAATTACACCTTACAGATCATATTGGAATATAAACTTAAATATACAGGATGAGTTGTGAGTCATGATGTTGTTGTTATTATGTAACTGATGTAGCCAATAAGGGAGCGCGCGCTGGCGGAATAGAAACCGTTCAAGATTAGCTATAAGCTAGGAGGAGCAACGCCAGTGCTGCTGCGATCTAGCTCCATCACCGTGTAGCGTTCGTTGAAGTTTCTTCACCTACTCACAGGTGCAAGAATGTCCAAGAATTTTTTGTCTCAAAATCTCATACCATACGCAACCTTTAATTCAACACGATAACTTACAGCTCACTAGGATCAAGCTCAAATTTTATGTAGAAGATATTGGCTACATTTTCCGAAATGGGTAGAGCAATGGATTAACAAGGGTCGTTTTAGAGAAAAAAAAAAACGTACCATTGGTTGGATTCGAACTCCAAACCATCAAAAGTTAACCAAGCTCATTACTACTATGCCATCGAGATCTTTGGTAAAGTTGTTTAGAAATAAAGATGGAGGCTTTGATAAAAGAAATAGAATGTGGTTTTCACAAATTCTGTTCAAACCTCGTACGTAATATTTTCACTGAATGTCTATAATGCATGTTCAGATATTTTGAATACATGATTTTTGGTAGGTTGTTGTCTGCAGGTCGAAGATCGACTAAGCACAGCCAACAAGAAATGATTCTAATAAGGAGGTGATGGTTTTCCGGGCATTTTTATAGGCCCATGTCAGAAATTTAATGATTAATTCGATAGTCGGGCTTTTGAAGTTGGCGTGCCTCATGCAATAAAAAATATTCACTTTATAATTATTATAATTAAAATACTTCAAATGTCTAGATTGCGAGATATAATTTATATTTGTTTAACAAAAACCATATAGGGAAATATATTAATTAATGAAAAGGGTTAGGAAACAAACAACGCAGCTCTATAAAACAAATTTATTGTGGATAAATGTTAACAAATCGAGTTCTGATGAATGTGGCGTGTGTATTGTGAAATGAACACAAACTTTTGCATGCGTACGTACAAATGTGACGCATAATATTGATGGAGTAATCGTATTCTATTGGAAACAACCTTATCTCGATCCTCAGAATTGGGGCAAAACGGAAATTCCAATAAAACTACTTATAAATTTGGACGATGACAACTGCTCGACGCCTTTTCGTAGTAAACTACTCAATAGGCTGCACCAATACCCTATCAAACGTGGTACACCTATAAGATTTGACCTGACCTGACCTATAATAAGAACTTTCAGTCATAAACATGTCAAAAATTAATCGTATCAAGTAACCTATGAAGAATTTGATTCAATAAATCAAAGAAATTGAATAGAAAATGTCTAAATAGAAAATCGAATCTATATAGACAGAGTATTAGAAAATTGTTTGAGGAAAAACATGATTGAATCAAAAATGGAGAGAAGTACGACCTCCGATATGTATTTTCTTGAAAAATTCAAAATATTAATTGAGACTCAAACACTAAGAAATTCTCTCAAAACACAATAAATACTTGAATGAAACATTACACCTTGTATTAGTCATTTTGCTTTTATAAAGCAACTCTGCACTATCCGTCAAGCTTAGTCACATTGTTTTGTCTAAACTGAAAATGATCTATTATTCGATATCCTTTGTATCTATGCAATTTTCCAATATTTCTCTCGATAAACAGATGAATCATAAACTTATCAGCAGAATAAAAAAATTAAAGCAATTGAAAAAAAACCTCAAAATTGGCATTTTCTTGAAAATTCTAATTCGGGCCATTCATAAAATACGTTTACAAATGGGGAGGTAAGAGGGGTGGTACCTGAAAAAGCAGGATTTCGCGTGACATATTTCTCTCCTTTCGGTGGTAATTGTTCCAAAAATAGTTCAGAAATTGATGTTTCCAAAACAAAATCGCTACTACGTTTTTGATTAAGACAGTATTGTGAGTTTCCCATGGACGCAAGCTTTGCAAAAAGTAATTTACTATTTCTATTTTTCTATATATAGATATTTCGATTTTATCCCAACTAATTGGATCGCATTGTATATAAAGCTCATTTCACAATATGCTCCAATAAGTCCGTAAAATCGAGAATTAATATATAGATAAATCAATCTATTGTTTCGATTTAATCAAAAATAGAAAGCATTTGTTTTAAATCATAAAATCTAGAAAAAAATTATCTAATAAAAACTTCATTATACATTTGAAAGTTTTTGAACGAACTCTTGATTAATACACATGAACACACCCTTAAAGTTACACCCTTATTCTACATATAATTTAAAAAAAAAATCAAATTACTAAAAAAATAATGGACGGCCAAGAAATTCGATTAAACAGGCGTGGATTTGGTTGTTATTTCAAAAATTACACTCATTAGTCCTTTCTATATGTCGAACTATGTAGTAATAGATTGAACAAATATAAGAATAAATTACTAGCGTTATAGATCGGTAAAGTTTTTAATTATAAAAAGCAAATCCTGTTATCATAATAGAAAGCCAACAGATAGAGAGAAAAATGACAAAGCTGAAAAGCACTTGAGACACACA